>JAOXYD010246084.1:0-16731 GCA_028565735.1 Pinacopodium congolense
AAACTCAAACCATTAGTGATTAATCATGTTTTGTTATCATCAAAACCAAGATTGGAACCTCCCTTGGTTCAACAGGTCTTAATTTCTCTAATCTTAATGCTAAAACGCAATATAGAAATTATGTTTTTCTCTCACTGAATGCTAAATGATATTAGAGAAAACCTAAATGGGATTAGCCACTTATACACCCCTATGTCTCATAAATGTAAGGGCTTTTCAAAATATTTGCATTTTACTTGAGAAATAGAATCAACGTCAACTTATATATATGCTCAATGACTCATAAAAAATGCTCCAGATCAACATAAATCTCAAGACTTTCACTGTATTATGACTATGCTTTAAAAAACCATATGATTGAGAACAACATGATGATCATCAATACATATACGTGAAAATAATACTATTATAATACATGTCTACACAAATGTATCAAAGAGCCAAAATACAATGATCCCTAACTAACAGTGTCTAAGGATCTCAATAATCCCATACTATATGCATTTTTCTAAAAAGTGGCTGGGCTAGTCCTTTGGCCAGTGGGTCAACCAACATATACTTAGTTAAAATGTACTTCACTATATGTCACCCTTTAATACTAATTCCTTTATGGTGAAATACTTATTGTTCAAATTCTTAGACTCTGTGATATTCTTATTTCTATTCTCAAATAACATAGAAGAAAGATGATCACAATATAACCAAATAGGTTTAGCCACTGAATCAACCACAGATAACTCATAAATCAAGTTTCTAAACCCAACCGATTGTGAAGCAGCCCTATAGCATGCTATGAACTCTCCATCAATAGTTGGAGAAATTAGTAGTGTTTGCTTATCAGTCTTCCATAACATTATACTATCTGCCAACTTAAAGTTATAGATTGATATCTAAACTATTGACTCGTCTATATGTCAATATATAATCCTTGGTTTCTTTAAGTTACCTTAAAACTTTTATAACTATATTCTAGTGGTCTACACATAGGTTAGCTAGATACCTATCTAATAGGCTAACAATGAATGCAATATTCAGTTTACTGAGCATAAATCATGCTACCTATCGCATTAGAATAAGATATATTCTTTATGGCCTCCTTCCTAACCTCATTATATGAACATTGTGTCAGATATAATCTCTCACCATGAGATATGAGTGCTGCATCTAGTTTACAATTAGCCATATTAAACCTCTGTGGCCTATGTTCAATGTATGCTACCTATAAGAAATTATATAAGTTTTGAGTTCTATCCTAATAAATATGAATATCGAGGTTGAAAGATGTCTAAAAAAATCCTTCATATTGAGTTTTTTGTCCAAAAACTACACTTTATATAGCATGGTCAAGTCATTTGATGTAAACAAGATATTATCTATATATAAAAGTAGAAAGATTACCTTGCTCTCCCTTATCTTGCAATATAAGCATCTTTAAACCTTATTTTTCAGAAAGCCAAATGAGGTAATTAGAGTGGTTAATCTCCTACTAAAATTTAAATGAATAAATCTAAACTTTAAACTAAACAATATTATGACCACTATAGACAATACACCTATCAAATCATAATATAGCTTAGGTAAGTCTGGATGTCATTCCACAAGAATTAAACTACCAATACTCATTGCCTTTATATTATCTAATCTAACAAAATGAGTTATTTAATTAAAATAATTAAATGAAAATAAGAACAAACCTAAATTCTAAAACCAAAACCAAGAAATTTTCATAAATACTAAACAATCAATGAGATTAAAGACCTAGATAATATATCCTCCTAAGACATAAATAGGTTCATTGTTTAATTTTGATTCAATGTATTATCCAAATTCACTTAGACCATAGAAACCCTGAATTTAATGATAATCTCTCTTAATTTATAAAACTCTTATTCTTTTTAGTTGATTAATTAAAATCTCTTCTAAATTAATACCCTAGTTGGAAGCATCATCTTATTTTATGGATCTTATAATTTTGGCTAAGTTTGAATCTATCCTAAAAGTTTTATGTAAGTCTATATCTAGTACCCCATGTAAGTTTTTTTACTTTTGAATTTCTTTATTCATATAAATGATCTCTCAATCTAAATATATGAAATCAAATAATGAAATTGAAATTATATTTACATAATTTTCAAATCTAATACAATATGGATAATCTAAGATAAAATGTGGAAATTCATACATTGAATCAAATAAATAAGCTATAAACACGAAATCTTAAGATTTATCCCATCTAGATCTAAAAAGAAATGAAATCATGACTATAAACATAAATCCAATAATGGTTAAATAAAAAAAAGAACAAGAAACATCATTCTCCTATGATTTAACTCTTCAATCTTTAACAAACCTTTTTTTAAAATCTTTGTTAATCTTCTTGAATTTCAACTTTAATCTGGATTTCTTCCTTTTAATGAATTTAATCTTAATAATTTTCCTATGAATGAGTTTCTTGTTTTGAGCGTCAGTCTCCCTTACTCTAGGGTCAACAAGCTTTAAAAGAAATCTAAAATGCACTTAAATAGGTAAAAAGGCCTAACTGTCCTATAATAAGTTCATGACCATGCGACAAGCCATGGGATTATATATACAATACTACTAAGGCTACGACTAGAACTGGCCTAAGAATAAGTTTCTTCTCTTGAGTAGTGACTACCCTCACTCTAGCATTAATAACTTCCTATTTTTCTCTTTTATCCGTGGCCTTCTTTTTTGCAATTTTTTTGATTCCATCAACCATACAACTCTTTCCGTGATTAAATATAACTTCCAAGGCCTACAAAACAACTAATTTTTCAATATTCTCATGAGAGTAATATCAAATTCAATAATTAAATTATTTAAGCTTAAAATGTATATGAAAGGGACTTAAATATAAGCTTTACAAGATCAAAATCACATTAAAAACATGTATAACTTAGGCCCTATCAGTAACAACCTCATTAAACGTTAGGTGCTACTGTTGGTTGGTTTGATACTAAATAAGATCAAATAAATCAATCAATTAACATAAAAATCAAAATCAATTCAAGGAAAACTTTTTACGACAAGTACACTAGTTAAAAAATAATATAATGAATTCAATTAAGAGTTTAGATTTCTATCTCGCGAGAAAAATATTGTGAGTACTAAGTCACTGGAATTACAATTAATTAGAAACTCATAATTGTGATTAATGAAAATTTAGAAGACTAAATGAACCTAAAAACTTCCAATCAATGTAAAGGAATTCAAGAGTACTTAAAAGATTACCAAATTGAATCAAGTAGCTAAGGTTTAAGCCTTCAATGGTTCAATTGATTTATGAAGGGTTGGAATGCCTAATCTAGGGTATCTTCACTAAATCAAGATAATGTTATGGTTAAGATAATGCCTTATCTCTGTTGGTCCTATCCTGAAGTTTGATCATTCATCAAACTTAGGTAATAAGCATAAAGTTTAAGAAGTTTAATTTAAAAATACCTTATTTCTATATTAAAACCATCATAATTAGCCAAAATTTTGTCATTCATTGATTTAAATCACATTGTTTATTGATTTATCCAAAACTTAAGGTAGACTTCTTAGATCCTTAATTATCTAATGTCTTTATCTTAAGTGACTAACTTAAAACAAGAATTAAGTGTTTAAATAAACAAAGATTATCATCGAACATGCATAGGAAACTTAATTAAAGCATTTAGTAGCCTTAACTTAGCCAAAACTCAAATTAGAAACACATTTGGATTAAAGAAAAATAAGAATAGAACTTAAGCAACGTGCTCTTGAATTAATTGAACTAAAGAGTAAGATATAATTGATTAACGAGTTTAGAATGCACCAAGTTAAGCTCCAAAGTAAAATACAATATGAATCACATGTACAAACCCTTTAAACCCTTAAAAGCAACTTGAAATATCTAAATACAAAAATTGAAAATGGAAAGAAAAGAACAAAACCTAACCTAGAGAGAGAAGAACTAAAATCTAACTAAAAAGTGTTTATGGTTGCTAAAGAGTCTCCTTATCTACATGAAAATGTCCTCTTATATATCCCTTGCAAGTTGCCTATAAGTTGGAGTAACTTACAGTTGAATTTGTCAAACATCGAACTGGAAAAATGTGTTTAAGTACTTAAACAACCCTTAAGTCGATACTTAAATAGCGTCATTCAATACCCATTTTAAGTCCTGAAATATTCCAAATCTGGATCTTTTTCACCCAATTCTTCATAATTGGGCATCAATCTATAAATCAAAAAATTCCAAATATAAACTAAATATTAAACGTCAAAATAGGGGCAAATGCACATCAAATAATAATAATAAACACTATAAAAAGAACCTCTATCAATTTCCCCATACTTAAAATTTTGTTTGTTCTCAAGTAAATCAAATAACATCGATCTTAAAATAACGTATAATCATAGAAAAAATGATCCAAGTTCATCAAACATAACCATTAAAAATATTTCCTTTATCAATCAATCAAAATAAACTATAGAGATGTTATATAACTAATTAAATAAATAAAATCAAAATTGAATATAAATTACTTCACGCTTCTTTAAATTTCAACCTAAGTCAAATTTAATTCCATATGCAAAATGAATAATCACAAATTAAAATGCATCATGTTTTAAACAAATCCACAACTTTTATTTATTAAGAAATGTAAATACAATGTGAATTTTTAAAGACTTGGTTGAGAAGTCACTTAATTTTTTTATTCGAAAGAGAACATTTTTTTGTGAACACTCCTCAGTTACTCAATTAAGTTACCTCACATTAACTGGCTACTAGTACCGCACATTAACTTTGATTTATTGGTTCAAAGCTAACAGAGAGAATGAAAACTTGCTCAACGAATAACATAAATTTTAAATTTTTTTTCTTTTGCATTTTTATGATTTTAACTTAAAAAAGATGAGAAAAATGGTTAATAGAAAAAACTCACACATTACTAAGAAATATGCATTTTATACATGGAACATCATCATCATCGTTAGGTATCCATTATCTAAAATATGAATCAATTTAAAATAATTTGGTCATCAATAATCATAATTAATCATATAGCATCTCAAATCATCAAAATAATTGAAATCAAAAGGAAAAATATTCGTTGATATGAATCAAAATTTTTATCTAAATTTTTTCAACAAATTATATATTATTATGAAAAAGACGATAAAATGATGAGTTATAGGATAAGATAAGCACAAGTATAAAATAATGATATTCCTTCCCCACACTTAAATTGAACATTATCTCCAATGTTCATAAAATTGAAAATAAAGTAGAAAATATGAGAAAAGGGAATAGAAAACACTAGTATAATGATGGTATCATGTTGCGATCTGTTGATTTGAACATTGAACAATGATTGTAGCAATTGAAAATGATAAAAGAGAAATGAAAGTACCAGGGATAAAAAAATTAAACCATGGTCTTCTGTATGTAAATGTCATCACAATACACCAAAGATCCAAAAGACAACGAAAATATAGTTGAAACCACTAAAAATAACTAAAAGCAACTAAAAGTAAACATATTGAAAGGAAGTAACAGAAGCAAAACATATATGAACAAAATGAACAATCTAGAAGCAACTAATTACATCAAGTTAGGTCTAGAGAACTTTAGGAAATAGGAGAAGGTGGAAGAAGATGAAGATGCAGGAGAGTTCTGGTGAAATTACATTATTTCTTCCTTTAACGTGAACTTAAATGGCAATTTCTAGGGAGTTAAATGGTGCCATTTAAGACCATCATTTAAATCCCCAGAAAGCTCTTTAACGTAGGTTTCTATAGACTTCAACTTGACGTTTAGAACCACTATTTAGGTTATATCTAACACTTTTAAACATAAAAAATCAACTTAAAAACTTCATCAAATTGCTTTTACTTCAAGGGCCAACATGTCTAAAGGGATTTTGCATAATTGTTCAACGATGTGGGTAGAAAACACTTAAACAAAAGGAAATTACTCTAAATGAAAGCAAACACATTAGAAGGAAACTAAGCTTAAGAACACATTTCAAAAGCATGCTAAACAAAACCAAACCTAAAACACACTAAATTTAAACAAAAGATCCTACTTCTACGATTTGGTTGCCTCCTAACAAGCTTTTTTTAAGGTCTTTTAATTGGACCTTAATGTTAGGGAATTTTAAACCTCTTCTTAAGTCCAACATCCAACTTCTTTTCTCCATTTTTTTGGTATGGGCAAGCTAAATTTTCAAGGGCTCCTATAGCACAAATTGGATTTTTAAATGCATTATAACCTTACCTTTGATAAAACACCATTCGATATTATTTTCCTTAACAAAAAAAAACATGGAAAATAGTCAATAATTACAACTTTGAACCTAGGAATAAAAGTTGCACATCTATAAAATCAATGCCCTCTGATAGCTCCTTAACTTCTATAATTACCTCACTCTTGACAACGTCATCATAAGCTTCTACTATAAACTCACTTGATTCAAAGGTGAGCTTCTCCTTACCACCAATTATGTCTTTAACATTGCTTGCATCACCTACTTCATCTTGTTGAAATTTAATGGTTCCTAAATCATGCTCTTTTAATTCACTCAAAGGCCCTTCCACATGACTAACCACTTCAACCATAGATTAAACAAGTCCTTCATCACTCTCTAGGACTTCTTCATAATTCACAAATGCTTCACTTTTAAAAACTTGTTTATCATTCATGATCTTAACAACTTCCACATCATTCATGCACTCAACACTATCTAAATCAAAAATATCTAGCTCACTTAATTCTAATTTAGTGGTCATAGGAGGGTCAGTTGGATAATTTACTCTTATGGATTCTATTAATTGCCCCCTCCAAGTATGATAAGAGGCTTTCAACTTTTTTATGTTATGTTGATTTTTGTACATGCTTTCATTTATTAACTTATAAATTTTTTATCTTACATCATTTTGAGGTTTCTTATGATACGAAAAAAGATGAAGGATGGTCAAAAGAAGTCAAATCATACTAAGGGTAATCAAGGTAGTTCATTGAATCAGGGGTATAGGTTTCATCAAAGTGCTTATATTATTGCCATCGCCTCATTTGTATCCTTTAACTTTAGGCTCGTATAACTGGCAACATTGCCAATGGTCCTACTACTTCCACATTTTCTTGATGATTAAAAGAAGTCACCAAAAGATTTCCTAACATAAAAATCAAAAGAAAACAAAGTAAAGAGAGAAAATTCTAATATAAAAATCAAATAAACATAGAAAACAATAAAGAAAAACAACAAAGAAAAGAAACACATAAAAGAAAAAAATAAACCTCTTGAGTAATTGACATTGATATATTCCTAATATCACTATATAATCCCTGGCAATGGTGCCAAAAACTTGTTGTTTGTTGATCTGATACTAAATAAGTTATAATTAATTAATTAATTAATTAATTAACATGCAAATGAAAATCAATTTAAGACCAACTTTTATGGTAAATGCATCGGTCAACAAGTAATATGGTGGATTCTATTAAGAGTTTAGATGTTGATCCCACGAGAAAAATATTGGGACTACTAAGTTAGTCAGATTACAATTATCTAATGAACTCATAATTGTAATTGTTGAAAATTAAGATGACTAAATGATCTTAAAAACTTCCATTCAATGCAAAGGATTAAAGAATTCATAAAGGATTACCAAATTGAATTAATTAGCTAAGGTTTAAGCTTTTAATGATTTAATTGAGTTATGAAAGGGTTAAAATGCCTAATTTAGGGTATCTTCACTAAATCAAGGCAATGTTATAATCAAGATAATGCCTTATCTTTATTCTTCATATCTTGAAGTTTGGCCATTCTTTAAACTTAGGAAATAGGCATATAGTTCAATAAGTTTAATATAAAAATACCTTATTTCTAGATTAACACCCTCACGATTGTTGGTCCTATATGGCATAAAAAAGGAGGGCGAATTAGGTTGTAAAAAATTTATGCAAATTACACTACACTTTAAAGAAATTGCAGAAGCTAATACAAAAGATAAAATGGATAAAATAAACTTATGCTTATTGAATAAAAATAAGTGAGCAATACAAAAAAAGAAGAAAATTTCAATGAATTATAAACTTCTTTTAGGCTTAAGGATAAACCTCTCTTTTTCTTTTTCTTTTTCTAAGGCTTAAGAATAACTTTGTCACCTTCTTTTTGAAGGCTAAAGAATAACCTCACTTATACAATGTTTTAGTATGCTAGAAAAACACTCACTCTCAAAAAGTACAAAACAACAAAGCTCACTAGCTTTTACACACTTTAATGATAATACGGGCACAATACACTTTCTCAAAAACTGCATATTTCACTGTAACTTATTTGTTCTATTGTGTATTTTCTCCATGCTAAAACAATTATTTGTACTTCTAATTAAGATTAACTAGTCATTGGTAAATCTTCAACATTTATCTTTGCAATTAATTTTTGTGACCGTTCTGTAATATGATCGCTCCTAATTTTTTGCTACGTAATCTTCTTTATTCGGTCAACCAATCGGTCATATTTAGTTTACTGACCTTCTATTTTTGTATATTCAGTCGGCCTGTTATAATGTTCAGTCGATCGATCTCGATCTGGTCAACTGGCACTCTGAGTCGATCGACTGATAGGCTATTTTGCTATATTTGGCCAACCGATCTCTATTTGGTTAACTGATATTCTGTTTCAGTCGATTGATAGGTTGTTTTACTGTATTCGGTTGACCAATCTTCTTTCAACACCAGCACCGAATATGTATCATCCTTTGTCACTTTAGTTTCTAAAAATTTTGATTAAATACATACTCCTTCTTTCACACCTATTTAATACACTTAAACACAAAAATATTAGTAGTAAAGGTGTTTTGTCATCATTAAAATGAGGTGGAATTTCCCTTGGTTCATCAATCTCCTCCTTTTTAGTGATGAAAAAACTATGTAATATTAAATCACAATACAATAGACAAGAATTTTAAAAAACTCCCCTAAAAATTTAGAACTTCATACCAAAATTTATTTTATTCCCCCTAAATTCATGTTTATGGTAAATATAAAAGATATAATATTATATACCTCTCTCCCTTTTTGGAATCAACATAAAAGGGGAAAAGATGTCATAGTGAATGCTTATCAATCATACTAATTTCTCTTTAAATTGTACAAAAACTTTCTTCACACAAAGGTTTAGTAAAAATATTTGCTAATTGATGCAATGTATCAACAAACTCAAGTTCAATATCTCCATTTTCACATGATCTCGAATAAAATGATATCGAGTTTCAATATGCTTAGTCCTAGAATACTAGATGGGTTTCTTAGTTAAACAAATAGTACTTGTATTGTCATATCAAATGGGAATTCTATTAAGATTCAAATTGTAATCCCTAAATTGTTATCTAAGCCACAATACTTAAGTGCAACAGCTACCAAAGACTATATATTCGGCTTCCACTATAGACAATGCAACAAAATTTTGTTTCCTACAGAATTATGAAACTAATGCATTTCTGAAAAAATAGCATACATCAGATGTACTTTTCATATCTAACAAACTACCTGAATAATCAACATCAAAATATCCAATCCAGTTTAAAGATGCTTTTTGTTACGTTGGTTAGGTGACTTAGAAAATTTTACTAGATTTTGAAATGTTTTTACTTTGAAAGCCAACGAAATTTGTTCACCTATCGCAAAAGTAATAAAGTAAAGTAAAATTAGAACTCCAAATGTCAAACCCATAGGGAAATACGCTTAATTACTAGGTTAATTAGATTATAATTATCTAGGAAAATCCAAATAACTTGATTAAAACCTTAAAATTGTTAAACTAGTTTAACTTGGCTTAAAAAATTCAAAGTTAATTTTTAATTACTTAAAAACCATTTGAAATTACGAAATGTCTAAATTACCTAAGGATTAGGTGATTGATGATTTAATTGAGCTTCAAACAAATTTAAAGGCTGATTAAAATTCCTTTACAAAGTCAAAATAAAGATAAGGTTAAAACTTTGCTTTATCTCTTTTTAAATTAGTTTAAAGTTTGGTTATGCTTTAAATCTAGCCAATGGGCTCTAATTTGAAGTAAGTGACTTTTGGATCTGTAAACTTAGAACTCTAACTCTCATAAAAAAAAATCACGATTTGGTCATTCATTGATTAATTTGTGTTGTTTATTGATTTTTCTAACAAATTAAGATGATTTCTTAAGTTTAAGTTGTCTTAAACTTTAATCCTAGGTGGCTGGCCCAAAACCAAATCTTTTAAACCTTCAATAAACAAAATTTGGACCCTATAAAATGTCTTTAAGTTCTCGTAAATAATACAAACACTAATCCTTAGCAATAAAAATGATTTAGCCACAAATTTTGATCAAAACATACAAGATATAAACTTTAAGCAGCATGCCTTGATAGATCCGAAAATATTAGTTATAAAATAAAGTTTAGAGGCTTCAAAAATATCTAATGAAGGCTTTTGGACGTATCTTGAAATCCCAATTAATTCTAAACTCCAATATGGCTCTAATACATCAAGATCTTGCAGAAAAATTAAAGAACATTTAAGGATAGAAACATAAGAACACAACTTTGATTAATCTCATAATATAAGCAAATACATAAGTATTCTGAGTTAGAAACCCCTTAAATGTGATTTAGAAACTAAAAAATATATCTTAACAACAAGCTTAAATGATTAGAAACTCAAAAATTAACACTGAATTCAAATAGAAAGTGTTTGAAGCCTATGAACTAAGGAAGAGAGAAGGAGCAGCTTCTCTCTCAAAATTCTAGATCTCTATCTTCCTATCTGATCCGACTCTTGTTGTTTTTCTTGTGTTTTGCAGGTTGTCTAGACTCCCACTTGACACTAAAAGACATTAGCATTAATGAATATCACATATAAGCTACAATTGTTGAGATTTGTAGAGGATATTGTTAATTAGAGCATCAATGGTAAGCTAGCTAATGTACAACGGCGGGCTATAGACCGCCATTGATAATTGAATGTTGACTTCTTCACCTTGGGGTTGATCGTCCTTAAACGGCACCCCTACTCATCCTTAACCTTGGGGATGTAAACCCATGTTAATTGTCTATATTTGAGTCAAATTTTGATCCTTTTGCATAATTTCTCCAATTTTGATCAACATCCTGCAAATTAAACAAATAAACACATAAATTAACTAATTAAAAACATAATTAAGGGCATAATTAATCAAATATTCAATTAAAATGCAATCAATTTAACCCCTAACAATTCCCCCTCGCTTAAGCATTTGTTTGTTCTTAAGAAAATTAATTCATCATCAATTTCATAATAGGATATAAAGATAGAAAATCAATTCAAAATTAATAACACAATTATTTAAAATGTTTTCTTCATCCTTAAAAAATAATGATGCATGGAAATGTTATAAAATTAATTAATCACATCAAATCATAAATGAATTTAAATCATTTCATTCTTTTTAAATCTTTAACCTAAATCTCAAAAATCAATTCCACATATAAAAGACAAATACATTGAGGTTAATGCATCATCTTCTCGAAACTTTCACATCCTTTAAGTAATTTAAATCATAATTTAATTAATCTCATAATTAATTAAATTTTATAAGTAGTTTATTAGAGAAGTCACTTTAGTCTTTTAACGCGAAGGTGAATATTTTTTAATGAACAACTCCCGTTACTCAACTTGAGTCACAATAACTCAATCGAATATTAGCCCTACTCATAACTTCAACCTTATACATATATATACATTACTCTCTTCTTTTTCTTTTCTTGTTCTTCTTTTTTTATCATTCTCTCTTTTTCTTTCATTTATTCTCTCTCTCTTTTTAATATACATACATATAAGATGAGAAATTAAAGGAGTGATTTCTACTTACTTATTTAACTAATTAACTAATTAATGTTAATTTTAATTTTTTCTTTTTGGTGTTAATTCCAGTTCTTTTTTCATTTTTCTTCAAATGATAAAAGTGTCTTCAAAGAAGTTATAAAATCACTTAAGAAGTTACATTTTATATGTGGAATATCATTATAATCATCAGGTATTCGTCATCCAAATTATGAAATGAGTTAAAGGTATTTAATCATTAATAGTCAAAATAAATCATATGTCATTCCAAATTTTTAAAATAATTGAATTCAAATGAAAGCATAGACAATAAGAAGTATTAAAATCAAAAAAATATTTCCAAAATTTATAAACTATGATGAAATTGATGATAAATTAAATTATTTTAAACAAACAAAACTCAAGTGTATAACCAATATGATCCCTCCTCCTCCAATGTCATACCCTTTAACATGTCTTTAAACTCTCTTAAATTATACAAGCACCAATCCTTAGCAATAAAAATGATTTAGCCACACATTTTGATCAAAATATACAAGATATACCGTTTAAGAAATATGCCTTGATAGATCCAAAAATAAAATCGACAAAATAAAATTTAGAAGTTACAAAAATATCCAATGAAGACTCTTAGATGTATCTTGAACTCCCAATTTGATTCTAAACTCCAACAGAGCTCTAATCTATAAAGACCTAGCAGAAAAATCAAAGAACATTCAAGTATAAAAACATAAGAACACAACTTTGATTAATATAAAAATATAAGAAAACACATAAGTATTTTGAGTTAGAAACCACCTGAATGTGATTTACAAACTCATAAATATGTCTTATCAACAAGTTTAAATGATCTTAAACTCAGAAATCAACACTGAATTCAAACATAAAGTGTTTGAAGCCTATTAACTAAGAAAGAGAGAAGGAGGAGCTTATCTCTCAAAACTGTAGATACCCATCTCCCTATTTGATTCGACTCTTGTTGTTTTTCTTGTGTTTTGTAGGTTGTCTGGACTCGCACTTGACACTAGAAGACAGTAGCATTAATGAATATCACACCTAAGCCACAATTGTGGAGATTTAGAGAGGATATTGTTAATGGGAGCATCAACGACGGGCTAGCCGACGTACAATAGCGAGCTGTAGACTGCCATTAATAATCCAATGTTGACTTCTTCACCTTGGAAATGATCATCCTTAAACAACACACTGCTCATCATTAACCTTGGGGTTGCAAACCCACGATAATGGTTTATATTTCAGTCAAACTTTAATCCTTTTGCATAATTTCCTCAATTTTGATTAACATCCTGCAAATTAAACAAATAAACACATAAATTATCTAATTAAACACATAATTAGGGGTCTAATTAATCAAATAATCAATCAAAATGCCATCAATTTAACCCCTAATAATTTCTCCACACTTAAGAATTTACTTGTCCTCAAATAAATTAATTTATCATTAATTTCATAATAGGATATAAAAATAAAAAATAAATTAAAAATTAATAACATAATTATTGAAAATGTTTTCTCCATCCTTCAAAAATAATGACACAAGGAAATGTTATAAAATTAATTAATCACATTAAATAGTAAATACATTTAAATCATTTCATTCTTTTTCAATCTTCAACTTAAATCTCAAAAATCAATTCCACATGTAAAAGACAAATACACTAAGGTTAATGCATCATCTTTTCGACATTTTCACATTCTTTGAGTAATTTAAATCATAATTTAATTAATGACATAATTAATTAAATTTATAAGTAGTTTAGTTGAAAAGTCACTTCAGTCATTTTATATGAAGGTGAACATTTTGTCGTGAATAACCCCCGGTTACTCAATTTGAGTCACAGTAATTCAACCGATTATTAGCCTCACTCATAAATTCAACCTTATAGATATTTATACATTACTCTCTTCTTCTTTTTTATTTTTTCTTATTTGTTTATTATTCTCTTTTTTTCTTTCATTTATTCTCTTTCTTTGTTTTTTAAAATATACATATGTATAAGATGAGAAATTAGAGGAGTGGTTTCTACTTACTTATGTAACTAATTAAGTAATTAATGTTAGTTTTATTTTTTTCTTTTTAAGGTTAATTCTGGTTCTTTTTCCATTTTTTGAATGATAAAAGTGCCTTAAAAGAAGTTACAAAATTACTTAGGAAGTTGTATTTTATATGTGGAATATCATTCTAATCATTAGGTATTCGTCATCCAAATTATGAAATAAGTTAAAGGCATTTAATCATTAATAGTCAAAATGAATCATATAACATTTCAAATTGTCAAAATAATTGAATTCAAAAGTATAGATAATAAGAAGTATTAAAATTGAAAAAATTTCCACAATTTATAGATTATGATGAAATTAATGATAAATTAAATTACTTTTAAACAAATAAAACTCAAGTGAATAACCAATATGATCCCCCCCAACTTAAACTAAACATTGTCCTCAATGTTTAATAAATAAATTGAAAAGTATAATGTAGGAGAGTGGGGAAAGAAGTACACCTGTTTGATATAGACTTAAAGATTTGTTGGTGAATTTATAGGAACTAAAACATCGAAAAGCAACAAGCACAGAGAATAACAAAAGAATGCTCCACTCATATAAATATGTAAACCAAATACAATGAAGGAGTCGTAATACATAAAAAAAAAAGTGGGAATCAGATCCAAAACAAAGCATAAAAACAACCTATACTACGAAATTGAAAGAAAATACACTAAAACAAAATTGATAAACCAAAGGTCCTAAAATAAACTGTGTAAACAACCAAAATAAATAAGAAGAAAGACTATCCCTATCTCGAGCTCCCTTATGCTCCTCAAGTCATGCTAAGCATAAGTCCACACCATCTAAATGAAGGGTAAGTGCATCAAAACAGGCATCCATCGCACCACACAAATATGAGATCTTTGAAGAAAGTCGAATCTCCATATTTGTTAAGAAAGTCATGAAACCAACCATAGGGTCATCAATAGAAGCTGGAGGTGGGACGACAGGTAGAGAATGATAGTGTAGCTACACACTCTGTGTGTCCTAAAAAAAAGCCTTATTTATAGCCCCCTCAAGATCTTCAATAGTAGGAGCATCTGGTGGAACTGCTGATGCACCACTACCCTTTATGATAAACAAAATTCAAATGCTTAAGAAGGGTAGGATTAATCATCGTCTGTTGAGAAAAATTATCAACCTCTTTGGAATCCAAAGGAACTCTTGTGACTCTAAGGCCACGTTTAGTTAGGTTATTGGTTATAGTTTTTATGTTTCTGTATTGGATTTTACGGGTTTTTCTAGTTTATGTGCTATTTTCTTCGGTTTCTGGGTTGTATTAGTGCGTTGTTTTTATTAGCTTTTGTGTTTCTTTTTTCGGTTTCTATTTTTAGAAAAATAGGAAACAAAAACCAAAAACAAAATCTTAACTAAACAAGAGTTAAATATCCTCGTCAACATCTAAAGGAAGCTAAAATTCTTAGTAGGCCTCTTTAGCTTAACTATATCCTGTACACCAAGAATATTGAAGCCAGATAAGTGGTAATCTAGGAATAGCACCTTACCCGTAGAACATTTTATACAACAGATAAATATCAACAGCACACATCTCATTTAATCTACTAGCTCGAGGTGCAATATTATAACTAATCATGGCAACTATATTGTGCTCTCAAACTCCCAAGTTAGCAGTGGTACAACCTCTATTATTTCTTGTCAAAGTTAAAGCCTCTCTAGCAGTAGAAGTAGAAAATGATAGATCCGTAGAAATCGAATCACCATGGAAAGTGTCCTTACTCTTAATGTAGACATCTCCCTCATCAAGCACTCATAATAATGCAGAAATAGAACCATAAGTGATAAGTATAGGAAAATCTTGCACGGAAAACTAAACCTCAATCTTCTTGGACTCAGCCTTGTCTTTAATGTTTGCATAGAACTCACAAACTAAAGTAGGGTAAAAAGGTCCAGAAAAGGCCATTACTAGCACCCAACCTAAGACTCAAAATGCACTTGAGCTTTAAGCTCCGGATGAATTGACCGCTCAATAATAAAGTCATTCAAGCGGTACGATTAATACCGGTCAAAGTTCTCACGACTGGTGAATTTTGATGTATCATAGGATAATTTCTTTCTTGGAGGTGCCATCTGATGAGAAACTGTTCAATAACCATGCACAAAAAATAGAAAAATATTAGGAATAATCAAAAAATGTTCTAGTGAAGGTCACCAAAATATTCCTTTTTGACCGGAATATTCTTGATTTTTTAATAATAGTAATATTGAATAAAATTGGTATCAATTGAAATATAATTAAATGATGGACATAATGATACTAAAACACAATCAAATGTAGGTCTATATCAAGACAAAATTGAAAAAATATACCTTAAGGGATGAATAGTGATCTAAACAATTCAGAGCATTTTTTGGAAAATCTATTGATTTTTATAATGACTTGAGGCTAGATTCTTATAGATGATAGAAAATGTGACAAATAGACATAAAAAAAACACATGATTTGGCTGAGAAATGAGAAAGTTAAGAGGATTTGAAGGTAAGAGGACGAAAGGGCTCGGAAGAGAGGAGGAGGTTGAAGAAGATGAATAGTAAAACACTATTGTATTTATCGCAAAATCACCCTTCAATGACACTCTATTCATCATAGAACAACGTCATTATAGGATGAATAGCTCATCATTGATGATCTAGAATTGAAGGATCAATAGTGGATTGCTCATCCGTCAATGATGTGTTCCCAGACCAGGAGCCCTCCGTTGATGATCTGCCCAGAAAGAGAAACTACTATCATGAAAAATGAGCAAAATGATTCAATACCCACTAAAAAAGTCACTAGATGGCGTGTATGC
>JAOXYD010246095.1:0-16729 GCA_028565735.1 Pinacopodium congolense
TTCAAAAAAGGGTCTGAAATGTAACTAATGCAATGCTAATGCCTTATGCAATTTCTAATGCTCATACATAGCATAAATCAATCTATTTCACATTTAAATATCAATGCAATTCAAATATTATTTTTTACAGTCTAAGAGTAACATTTAAATAATATTTTTAGTTGTAAATAGGAGCCTTAAATCAATCAACAACAAACACAAAGAAAATCTACCAAGTTAAGTAATCAAGAACACACCTTTTTTAGTGCTTCACTAAAGCACAACCTTTAAAAATAATTATACAACTTCAAGAGGCAAATAAAAATATGGCAAGCTTCGCTACATTCAATATATCATGCTTAATCAAATTGAGCCGCCAAAAATGAAATTCAATAGCCAAATGATCATATTTAACCAAGATAAACACAAGCTATAAAATTACATAGTCTAATGTTCCAATCTATAAAAAATGATTTTAATCAACCAAATAATGTACAATAAATGCAATAAATCTATTAGAACCTTAATAAATCACTTAAGAAAAAATGGTAACAATAAAAACAATTTTAGCACATCAAACAGGTGATCTAAGTCAAGAGAAAAACTTGAATGCTCAAACCTGGACAACTTTGAGCAACTTGCAAATTTAAATTTTCATCCAACAATATAATGGCATACAAATTAGGGGAAAAAAATACTAGAAACCTCCTAAGACCTTAAAAATTTGAAAACAATAAATTTTAGCACCAAAAATAGATCTAAAAATCAAATCAAAATGAGTAAAGGAGTAAAGAAGCTACATATAAAACCTGACAGATTTGAGAAACCTATGTTCTTTAATCTCAAAAAAACGTTTTAAGTGCTTAAAAATTAAAGTAAAGGATTTCATGTACTCTTGATAACTTAAAAAAACTATGTATAATAATTTTAAACTAAGAAAAACATATTTGTATGATCAAAATTGAAGTGACGCAGAATAGAGACATTTTTAGAGAGTTTTTGTTTGGATGCTTGAAACAAATGAAATACTGAATCAAAAAAACAAATACAAGCTTAATGAACTTTGTCTATGTTTAAACAAACTAGAAACATAAAATTTGTAGTACTACAAATGGTTTTAAAGCAATAAATTTGAAATTAAAAGAATGGCCGTAACAAAACTTTCAAACTTTGAGTATGAACACTTTGGTGGCTTTGATCTTTGATAAAAATGGCATTAAAAGAGTTATGAAAGTTTTAGAACACTTATATATAGTGTTAACAAACAAATAAAGAAATTAAAAACAAAAACTAGTCGTTTCGATGTTGAAAAACCATTGGAAAAAGAAAAAGAAACTAACCACTTCTCGTGACAGGGATCTATATGATAGGTTATGGGGGCAATTTGGAGCCTTTCGAACTATCGTGTAGCTCTCTGGAAGTTGGGGTAATACGGCGCCCTACAGCCCACTTTTTATCTCCTATTAGCCCACCATTTTAGGTTCAGAAACCATGAACAAAATGCTCCATCTCAAGTCCAAACCTTTCCAAACAAATTCCTAATATCAATTAACACTTCAAACAAGTTTTAAAAAGTAATTCACGGTTATTTGAATCATTAAAACATTTTAATTAATACAAAAATAAGAATTGCCTTAATTATGAAAATCTTTCATTCTTAAACAACTTTAAAACTTTTCAATCACTTCATAAACCATCCATAAACACAAATTCATAACACAATTGTATTCAAACAAATTCAAACACACTTAAATAGCTCCAACCAATAATTCAGTTCACTTAAATCATTAAGAAGCATATACTAATACAATTCATCACATTACTTCTTGATTATACAATATTTAGCCTGTATGTCATTCTAATTCAATTCCTAATATGATAAATGTCATAATCGAATTCAATTAATCACTAAAACCACAATTTAACTTGTATATGCCTATATGCAAATGTATCATGCAAATATGAGAACCCTTTTCAAGCATTAAATAAGAATCAAGTTTAGGACACTTATACCTTAAACCCTTGTCCTAAAACTATCCAAACTTGATCTTCATTCTCTTGGCCTTCACTCTTGATTAATCCTTATCTATTCTTGATCATCCAATGCTTGAGCTCTTCTACCTTAGGCTTAACAAATATATTCTTACACTTTAAGCATTAACCTATCTGATAAGAGCATTAAAAACTTCAACATTAGTAATAATAATGTTTTGTCATCATCAAAACACATGATTGGAACTTGCTTGGTTCAAATATCGATAATATATGCTAATTAAAGATTTATAACTTTATTATTTTGTTAATTATGCATATTAAATTTCTTATTTACAACATTTAATTTTTATTTTTTAGTATATTGGTGTGGAAATCTAATTCAGGGTGTTTGACAAAACAACATAAAATTGTGTTAGGTTTTATTATTCTAAAATTTTACATTTACATGACTTATTTTCTTAATAAATATTTTAGAGATTGATTCTATAATATAGACAGTTATGAATATTTATCACATAATATTATAGTTGTAGTTTTATTTTTACTTTAATATGATTTTTACCTTGGGTGTATATATTACTCTTTTTTATATATTTTTCATGAATTAGAGTGTATAGCGAAAGCATAGAAGAATAAATTTTCATAGAATTGGATCTAGAAAGCTTGAATTTTTAGTAATGGCTTATTTATAAATCTTTTTTCATGAAACTTGAATTGTTAATGGAAAAATTAATTATGGGCATGAGTCATTTTTAAATTGCATACATGATTGTAATCGTAGTAAGACTTACATTGGTGTAATTATCTTGTTTTTGGACATATTTTGGGATGCACAATGTCAATATTTAATATTATTGAATTTTAAGATCTATATTGAATAAGTATCATATTAAATTTATTAAGTTTGCAATTACTTATTACTTGAATATAAGATACTAAAAGTCATTAACATGTTTAATAGAAATTCTCTGGACATATATTGTGACCTATTTAATATAGGCATACATAACTTTAGGCATATCGTGATGAGAATTTGTAAGTATATATATGTGAGATTACATGCTTTTAGAAGTTCGTGGGACTTTTTTTTTCATTGGTGGAAGCATTTATTGATAATAGTTTAAAATAGATATGACAACATCGAGAAAATTAGGGGGTTCCCTTGATCTCCATCTTTGTAAAATTGGCATCTTTTTTTCGTTAGACATAAATGCCTGCTTCATAAAGAGACGGTCAAATAAGAGCTCTTTAGGTGCCTTAAATCATATCCTTATGATATTTCCTTAAACAAAAGTTATATAACAAATTTTGAAACTTAAATGTTAATATTCTTATTATCCTCATTTTAACTTTTTTTGTGATTATTTTTCATTCCTCGTAGTCCTTAAGGGCTTATTTCTATGTTTCTTCCCAAGTCAGAGATCTAATGGAAGAGGAGAGAGATTTGAAGTTACGAAATTAGGTATTTCTTCTATAATTTGCAAACATTGTCATATTTATGTAATTATACACTTTCATTCTAGAAGAAGCACCAACTCTTATATGCAATTAGGAAAAAAAAGAGATACAACATAATTAGGATATACATATTTTTCAAAATCAACGTAGACCAACACAATAGATGATCTGGAATCAATTTTCTTCTTAACTCCTCAAAAGCATAATCACTTCTACATGATTAAGTAATGAGAGCTAAGCAAGTGGGAGTTGTATATAATGATTCAAAAAGGTACATCATCTTTTTATTCTCATTGTAGGTTAGGGAACTCAACACTCTTAACATTGTTAACTGGAACTCATTCAGAAGCTGCATCATATAAGTTCACAAACCTTATATTTGTTACTTGGGATTATAAGCTACAATGATACTAAAATTCAACAAGTCCACCTTGGAATTATTGAAGGTGCATTTGAAGGCAAGGGACGTGGGATATAGGTCTGTTGCCTATTTTTTTTATATTTTATATTCTATCATTGTCGACTTGTTTGAGAATATGATGAGCATCTTATGTATGTTACCTTCTCCTAGTTGCATATATTTCCATAATCTCTTCTAACTTGTTCGGAATTTTTGATACAAAATTTTGTATGATCTTTTCCTACCATGTTATTGCTATTTTCAAATCTTTAGACTTGGTGTTTATGGTTCATAATACTTTAAAAGTAAGAAAATTTTGTATTCTATGTGGATTTTTGACTTCTCTTCCTAACTACTCCAACAAAAATTTGGTTTCCACAATTCTCAGACAACTAACCTACTCAAGGGATAGTATATGTCTATCACTTGTTAACTGGGAAGGGAATTTTTATCAATTCAAGTTTAGACTTAGTCCATAACTTTATTAAACACATAAAATGTAGAAGCTAAAGTCAAAAAGCATTCCTATTTTCCTAGTGAAGAACTTCTATAATCATTTTCATAAAGTGGTATGTTTTTTGTAACATTTCCAATATGTTTCTATATCATATGGTTCCTATCAATTCGTCAGTGTAAAGGATTAACATTTTTAGTTACGTAATTTTCCTAATTTCCTTTCTTTCAATTTTCCTTTTTTATTAAATAAAAAATAAAAATTATTTTCATTAACTGTTTTATTCCAGATTCATTGTTGGTAGCTTGGTAGAAGGTAAAATCTAATCTTGCTTTTTGCCAGACATTCTATTTTGCATCTTTCTCTATTGTATAATCTATTAGTTGACTTTTTCTTCTTTCTTTAATTTCTTTTTTTTTTGTTTTCTACAAAAAAATATTTCACCACGAGTAGGACCAGTGTAACAAGTTTAGACAATGTTGTGGAGTGAGGATCTTCGCCAGATATTAACAAGAGAACTTGAAGTTGTTGGTTTACAATTGAACTTAAATTTTTCGACTATTCTTTTGATTAAATTGATACAGGATTCCCAACAGTGGTATTAAAGCTAAATTTAACTGATTTAGCTTGATTATATGGGTTGATTTTTATTGATTTGATGGTTTATATACAAGAGTTGTATAAGATAAGGTATAAAATTATTTTATACATATTATGGATTTTTTTTTTGTCTTCTGCGTTACTGTCTCTTCTTATAAAGCTTGTGTTAGGCTATTATGACACATAAAAGGGGGTGAATTAGGTTTTTAAATGATTTGTCTAATTTATTAAGAAGAACAAGATGCAGAAGCTTATACAAAAAAATTAATTCACGAAAAAAATCAATTAACAGCATAAAATAGGTGCGTAAAATTAACGAGAAAGGGAGATGGAAATACATCGAATTTATACTAGTTAGGAGTGGTCCATTTTCCTCTACATCTAGTTCTCAACACTACTATTAAAATGATTGTACTAAATCAAAAGAATACAACATTCATTTTTACAATCCTTTTCAAGACTCAAAGATAACCTTTCACTTAATTCTTTTTCCTTGTGCTAAAAAATAACCTCTCAAACTCATAAGAATATTTCAATAAGAAAATTACTTCACTCAACTTCACTTTGTGAATAAAAGAGGTTTGTTAGGTGAACAGACAGTGACAAAGATTAAATTATCTTACACAACACTCGAGAGTAGCTTTTATTGACAAATAGGACCAAAGAAATGCTTCTCTTAATGAATGTTAAAAAACACTCTTAATGCTTCTATATATCTCGGGTGGAAACCACAAATAAACTTAGTATTTATACTAAAACTAAGATAATTAGTCATTGTCCAATCGGTATATATTAATGTTATACAAGTTAATTTTTTTTTACGGTTGTGAAATTTGTCGAATCTTAATTTTAGCCTTTATATTAATAACATTCGATCAATTGATTGCTCAAAGCCTAGTATTTGATAGATCGTTCTTCACCATTCAATTGACCAATCTAATAAAAAAAACCAAAAACTTTGACCCTACAATATTTTATGCTCAAATAGAGATTTAAAAGCCAAACATGCATTAGGCAAGTCCAATCATAGTTTATACTTTAACACTACCTAAGTTATCAAAATTTCTTTATGCAATGTTATTCAACCAATTTATACTTTAAGAGGATTTTCCACATGCAATCACATCAAACATTTAACACATCTAGCTTATGCACCTATATGCATTTTCTAGGATATGTATGCATGATGATCATGTAAAAACTTATTTAGATCACCAAAATAAAATTTAGTAAAACTTACAATATAAGATACATAATTAAACCTATATCAAACTAATTTGATTCTTCAAGATTTGAGTCTTCACATATATTCTTCATCAATTTCCATTTCTACTTCGAGACTCTTTGTTCATGCCTATCAATACAATTAAACTAAAAGTATTAGTAATTGAGTTTGTTTTATCATTACTAAAATAAGGTGGAACCGCTCTTGATTTAATAACTCTCCCTTTTTAGTAATGACAAAACCAATTGATTTTATAAATATAATATAAACATTACATAAAACAATTGATAAACTCCCCATAATTATCTCAAGATTAAGGAATAATAATCCATCACACATTCTTAAGTTTAAATTCAATATCATAATTATCATAATAAAACTTTAAGAACAAACTTCATAATTATATAATTTCAATGTCAAACATTATCTCCCCCTAAATTTCTGCATTAAAAAATGTAATAAGAAGGGTATACTTCCCCTATATCAAACATAATTTCACATATATATTTAATAATATAATATCAGATAGTTCTCTTCCCCTTTTAAAAATCACCAAAAGGGTTCACTGCTAATACACGAAAATATATAAAACTTCAAGCAATATGTCTAAGCATGTGGCATTAGATAACACCAATTGTTAGGTAATGAAATCACACAAAAAAAAATATCACATGAAGAGAACTATAAACCAAAATCCTTCAAATCAAGGAGTTAATGTCATAGATAAGAAAAACAATCATACATCAAGAGTATCAAAAAAATACATCAAAAGTCAATGAAAAACAATAGAGAATGCTATGGGCAATTTGACAAAGCCGAAGAAGGAAGTCCCGAGAGAATCTCGCGAAGTAAGGCAGCTTGCTCATCCATCTTTCTTATCAAATGGAACTTGCAATTAAGGGACGCAATCTTAGATGTAGTATCGTAAGGAGCCAAAAGGAAGCCAGGTAACTATATGAGCAAGTCCAATAGAGGTATCCTCATCATCAAGGTGAACAAACATGGTGCGACTCAGGACAGGAGCAACGTCATCATCATCAACCGAAAGAATAGGAGTAGCAAAGCACTATTGTCGGTGAGGAAGTTGAGTCATATAACCATCAACAATTTGAAAACCCATGCGCTTTGGAGAATTTTGATAAAAACCAAAGTAAAACTCAATGTCATGTTCCATGGGAGAGATATGAAAATGCTTGAAGATGTGACCAAGAACAAGAGAATAGCGAATGTGCTATCACCTTTTCTTAGAACAAAAAAATTGATCATCTTATGCAAGATGAAATCTCCCAAATGGATTTTCTCACTAAGAATAAAAGTGGAAAGGAACTAAAGATCATCATAGCCTGGGTCGCTGTAATGACCACTAGACGAAAAGAAGTTGTATTTAATGAACAAATGGTGAAACTTAGGGATAAAGCCCAAGTTCCTTACATCTCTTGGTTTTTTTATAATACCTTCCTCACTTTCTAACTCGAAAATGGTTTTGACTCTCTTGGCTAAGGTGTGAGGGCATCACTAAAATCATACATAAACTCATGATGAGAAAAGATAAGAGGGATAGGAATTCCAAGAATGGTATTGATTAGATCTCTAGTGAGATGAATAGAAACATTTCTACTTTGGACAAAACGGATATACTTATCATTTTCCTTGAACTCTCTAAGGCTATAATAGAAAAGTTTGACAGCAGTTAGACAAATCTCAAAAGAAAGAGTAAGAAAAAGCTCCCACCCTTAATCAAGAAATAATTGGACAAGTCCATTTTCCTTAAATAAATCTAATTGGGTATGAGAAATGACATAGTTGTCACAAAGCTTTCTAAGAGGATACTCTTGAAACTAGTCAAAGTTAACATCAAAGTATTGATTCTCTTGACTAACTTGGAATCTCTTAATCCTAGAGGTACCACCACTTCGGGTACTAACCATAATGGGGTTTATAAAGACTTAAGAGAAACTTAAAAGGAAAAGACTCTAAAAATAGCAAACAAACTCCTAGAGGGACTCTAAGAGTGGATAAGGTGCATAAGTTATGTCCTTAAGAAAAATTCAATAACACAACCTACATACTACAAAAAACAAGCATGCGGATGACAAAAAACATAAACACTTTTCTTAGATGTCTCTATATGCATGATATGCAATATGACAAATTTAAACCAAGTGAATCTTAACCGGAAAGGATTAAAAGTGGTAGTCGAGAAGCACAATTAAACACATCCTTTCTAAACTAACAAATTGTTTAAACATTATTCCAAGCATAGATTTTAAAAGGTATTGAAAGAAAACAATTTCTAAAAGTCAAAAGCAAAGAGATAGTCAACTAAAAGAGTTCCTTTAAGCCTAATTTCATAAGAGTAACTTAAAAGAAAATCAATTAATTTGACCAAAAATTCATCGCATTCAAAATATTATATCTGACACTTTGGGAAAACTATCCATTGACTTAAATAAATGAGATTGCTTGATAAAAACCTTAAATAAACTTCTCATTGAAATTATAAAGGATTAATTTTATGAAAATAAATTATTTTGCCTAGAAATTTGGATAAAACCTAGTAACCATAACTAAAATTGGGGAAACAGAAATTTAGCATAATTGAGTGAAATGAATTTAACAATTACCTTAAGTTAATACTTAATTAAATTTCTAAAGGATAAATTTAACCAAAGATTAATTAATTTGGCCAGAAAAACATATAACCCCTAAGCCTTCAAACTGCATTTAGGAAAAATCAAGATTGGGCAAAAACAGATGGAATTAACTAAATAAAAACCTTAATTGAGAACCTAATTAAGTTTTAAAATTATCTATTTTAAGAAAAATCACATATTTTGGACAGAAACTCAGATATGGACTAGAAATTGAATATGAAATTGGTGAAAATTAAATTGAGGATCAATACATGCAATTGAGTGTCCTAACACATTAATTATGCTTTTAATTACATGAAAACACAAATGAATCAAGCTAATTCCTCAATTCAAATAAAAAAATCCCAAATCTGAAACCCTCACAATGCCCAAATCCAAAATTGGAACAAAATATTAGCAATTAAAGAAAATTGAAAGAGGGATTTAGTTTAGATAGTTACTAGAAGTAGAAAGATAGCTTCAAAGATACCTGAAGGTCATCGAAGAAGGAGACATTGAGAGGAGATAGAACCGGCGACGAGGAGAGGAAATCATTAAAAAAATGGCTTTTCAAGGGCAAAGAAAGTAAGAATAATAAGGTGAAGCCTTTATGAAACTTCAAAATTTAATTTAGTAGGCTAAAAAATCAGTGGTAGGAGACGAAGAAGCTTAAAGATGTGCGATTAAGGAGTTTTAGAGAGAAAAAAAGAGAAAAAAATGAGACATAAGAAGAGGGAAGCTTCGACTTAAAATCCTGACAATTTTAATTATTGATCGACCAAACAAACACCAAAATACAGTTCAATAGAAAATAAACTCATAGAAATTTAGTTTAAATAAACAATGTTGATCGAATAGGCACATAGGTCAACCGAATATAGGTCAACCTAAACCCTTATTCGATCGAACAAAAAAAATAAAATTACAAACTAAAAGGAAATTTATCCCAAAAAAAACTTCAAAATATTTCTTACTCTCACGTGTAAGAAATAATAGTATAATACCTTCTGATTTTTTTTCAATTTACTTTATTTGATTTTTCACTTTGTTCAACAATAGTAGTTTATTCCTTTTTATTCTTGAAGGTACCTAAAAGATTTAATGAATTTTTGGTACCCATATCATTTTGGATCCTTAAGTGTTAGTTTTATATCTTTCACGATAATTGGACAATACAATCACATTTCAACACTAACAATGGACAATACATTAACAGTTCTTAATCGATCATAGCAAAAATATTTAAGATGATCATACCTTTCAAAACATGAAAAAAATAGTGGAGTGGATGCTTTATAAGCATTTCTAAGCCTATAATCATGATAGAACCTTTGATAAAAACTTTGTCTCGGTCTAATAAAAATTCTTTGACTATGCACATAACTTCTAGAATTTTTAGAATACATGAATGCATGATTGCTTGTTTTAATTCTTCTTAGTGACTCATTTTGAACAAACTTAAGACTTTCATCTTCCAAATTCTTTCCCTTAAAGAAAATAGTCTTGCTAAATGATGCTCCATTGCTATATCATAAGTCATTTTGAATATTTCCCAATTTTTGAACCCTTAGCGTGGTTTTTAATTTTTCCTTTTTCTTGGTAAATTTTGCAAGCGATTCCTTAAGGGATTCAACTTCTTTCTTTATGGTGATGTTTTCGTTTACTAATTCATGATTATCTTTGTTGATTAAATCTAAATCTTTTCTAAGTCCTTCATTTTCAAATTTATATTCATCAATTATTTTCATGGATTTATCATTTTTATCATGCAACTTGTTCTTTTTCTTAGTTGGGTCTTTTAGGAATTCTAGGAGTTTCTTATACATATATTCAACTTTACAATCATCATTCAGGTGAGAAACACTTACCTCATTATGGGTCATGAAGCACATTTTTGCAACTTCCTCCCTTTCGGAGTCACTTTATTTGGACCATGCCACTTTTAAGGCTTTCTTCTTGAAATCCTTCTTTTCTTGCTTTTTGTCTTTTTGAAGCTGTGGGAAATGCAACCTCAATTGATCTTTTTCAACACATTCAAAACATGTTACATTGATAATTTTAATTTTGGATGAAAACTTACATTCTCTTCTATGAATTGGTGCCTTTCTACGTATAAGGTTTATTAAGCCTCTCGTAATGAGTGCAACAAATTCTTCTTCGCAAATTTCATATGGAGAATCTCATAGCCTTGAACACTATGTTTTTCCTTTTTAGCTGCAACCTCTTCTCCAGTATCCTTTAAAACCATTTTGTGTGTGAGCAACGATCCAATGCACTCATTGAGGGATAGGATGTTGTGATCTTTTGCTTCTTGAATTACCTTCACTTTAGGCTCCCATGTCTTCAGTAGGGATCTTAAGATTTTCCTAGCAAGCTTAACATTTGAATAGGTCTTTAAAAGACCTTTTAAAGTACTACCAATATTATTAAAATAAGCATACATCGTAGATATATTTTCATCATACGTCATTTTAAAGTATTCAAATTGATGAGTGACCATGTTGACTTTGGTTTCTTTCACTTTATTTATGCCTTTATGTCTAATCTCTAGTGTATGCCAAATATCATATGCAGTATCATACATAGAGTTTCTATTAAACTCTTCTATACTTAGAGCACAAAATAAAATATGCATGGGTAAAGTGGCTAATTTTTTTCTTCAATACTTAACACACTATCTTCTTTAATCACAACTTCATTACTTATTAGTTTGGAAGACAAGGTGGTTTTTTTATGATACAACAAGCCATAAATCTATACTTTCTCTTCTCAAGTAATGTCTTATCCTAGTCTTCAAATACAAATAATTGTTTCTATCAAAGTAGGGAGCTCTATGAGTATTTTTGACCTTCAAGAGAAGGAAGTAAAGTTATTCATCATATGTGACATAAGATCTTTACTCATTAATCATTGGAATTAATATAGTTTGAAACCTATGCTCTAATATCAATTGTTAGGCTAGTATGGCATCTAATATGGGGGTAAATTGCATTTTTAAATGATTCATCTAATTGACTAAGATAAACAAGTAGAAGCTTATATAAAAACATCTAATTCATATAAGCAATCAATTGACAAAAGAAAATAGGTGTGTAAAATTAAAGAGAAATGGAGAAGGAAATACACTGAATATCTTCAATTTGGTGTTTTGGTAAAGATTTTCCGCCTAACGAATCAAGGAATCACATATATTATGATTAATAAGTTGTTATCTAACTAATTCTAGTTTAATTGGGTTGTTAAGCAAACCCAAGGTCTACTAAATTCAAATGGGATCCTAGCTTACTAGCATTTTCTTTGTTTTTCAGTTTTTGAATACAAGCACCAATTTGTCCCTAAAAAGCATTCTATCTTCTCTGACTGTTTTTGCAATTTAAGAATTATTCTCAAGTAAGAGAAGAAACTATATGTTCTTGATACTCTAATAACACCTGAGCTCACTTCCGATGCAGCTGATGATGTTTGGGAGAGATATCATCTTCATGAAAATGATGATGAGCAAGCAATATCTGCGATGCTGGCTAGTATATCTCCTAAACTCTACAGGTAGTGTGAAAATATGGATGCAAGATCCATGATACTACACCTTCAAGAGTTGTTTGGTGCACATAGAAGGTTGGAGTGGATTGAGACTTTTCGAGCACTATATCAATGTAGGACAACACCTAGATCTTCGTTAGATTCACACATATTGAAGATGATTAGTTTTGTTCAAAAATTAGGGCAATTAGGTTATGTCATGAATCATGAGTTGACCATTGATTTGATGCTCTAGTCTCTAATTCTGAGGTTTTCACAATTCATCATGAACTTCAACATGAATAAAAAATATGCAACATTATTTAAGGTGCTAAATATGCTAAAGATAGTAGAAGGATTCCTTAAGAAGTAATCCAGTTCTATTCTTGATGTTTAATCTTCAAAGGAAAAGAGTAAGACTCCTAAAAAGAATAAGAACAAGAAGTAAAAAGGCCAAATCTAAAGTAACAAAGGCTAATGAAGGTTTCAAGTAGAAGAATGATAAGGGCATCTATTTCCACTATAGGGATAATGGACAATGGAAGAGAAATTGCAAAGCCTATCTTGCTAGCTTGAAGGACAAGAAGTTAAAGGTAGCTTCATGTTCAATTATGTTTATAAATGAATTCAATTTTTATACTTATATTTCTCAATCTTAATTATTAGATAGTGGATGTAGATCTCACATTTATAATAATGTGCAAGTATTGATGAATAATAGAATGTTGAGTAAAGGTCAAGTGAACTTACGAGTCAACAATTTAAAAAGGGTTATTGCTTTAGTTGTAGGAACGTGTAGTTTAACTTTGCCTTTTAGCCTTGTTCTTGAACCTAATAATTGTTATTTTGTTACATTTATTACTAGAAACATTATTTCTATTATGTGTTTGGACATAAATAGATTTGTATTTATAATTAAGAATATAAGTTATTCTTTTTATAAAGGTAATGTTTATTACAGATATGGTACAATTACAAATAGTTTATATGAGTTAAATCTTAAAAGGCTAGCCTTCAACATAAATTGCAAGAAAAGGAAAAACCAAAATCCTTCTTATTTATGGCAATGTAGGTTAGGTCATATTAATGAAACGAAGATCACTAAGTTCTATAAAGAAGCATACTTAGATATTTTTTATTGTGAATCATATGAAACTTGTGAATTTTATTTATTGGGTAAGGTAACAAAACTACCTTTTATTGGAAAAGGACACTAATTCATATGGATGTGTTTTAGTAGGCAATTTCATATGGATTCACCCCTACTTTTGAAGAAAAAGTGCTCAAATTGTGTCATATTATGTTGATTTATAGATGGGAAGTGTTAACATATGTTTTGGAATCAAAGGCCAAATTTTAGGAGGATTTGGAGTACAATTGGAGCAAAAAGAGCAAGAGGATCTCAAACAAGTATTAGTTTTGGTATAGATGACTTCGACTTTCAGAGGTCAAATTGATCTAAAATTTTATGTAGTACAAGAGCATCAAGTGGAGCCTACATACCAAATTTCATGGCAATTGGAGGTACGTAAAAAGAATTAGAGCAAAAAATGTAAAAAGAATTAGAGCAGAAAATGCGAAGAGGAACAGAAATTATCAAAATTCAGGACATAAACGACCCTAGTAATATGCATGCTTTAAGTCCCCATCAACCCAAGTTTAGTGTACTATTTATGAAAAAATTATGGAAAAATAAGTCTTTTCATTGTCTTTCTATTTTCCCTACTTGGAGAGGATATAAAAGGGTTCCTAAAGTTCAAAAGAAGCAATTCTCCAGTAGCCACAACACTTTTTTTTGGAGAATTATTTCATTTTCCTAGTTTTTCTTCATATTCTTTATGATTTTAGTGAGGTTTCTTTCATTTATCATGGAACTAGGAAAGCCTTTCTCTGTTCTATTCTATCTCCCATGAACAAACCGTGCAAGGCTTTTATACCTTTTTTGAGTTTTTGAGTCCTTTATAGATTTTCAATTCACACTTCGAGTTTTTTTTTTTTTTGGTTATTCTCTTTAGTTAAGTGTTTTAGGTGTTATTGAGCATTTAAATACCCTATTTCTAATCTATCTAAGGTTTCCATTAATGCTATTCATGCTTTTATTATTTTTCTTTTGTTGATATTATGTTTTTATGCCTTTTTATTGTATAAACTTATGAATTTTGGCAATAGAATGCTTTGTTTATTTTTCCAATAGCTTTCCTTTTGATTTCTAGTAGCTTTATTGGTTCTTTTAGTATGTTTGTTATTCATTTACTTTTTTTTTAAATTTCATTATGTTAGGCTAGATTTCCTTTGAGTAAGAGCATATTGATGGGACTTTTGGACATAGAATTGTGAGAATCGACATGGTTAATATTGGGCATTGTGTTTTTTATTCATATTGAATTGGAATTCAAATTTAATTTCAAGAATTAGGGATTTATTCCTAAGATTAGCCAACCTAGATTTAATTTTTAGTTCAATTGCTAGGATTTAGCTCTTGATCTGTAATTTCCATTGACTAAATCCACAAGTAGCAATAGGTTAATTGTTTTTATAGGTAAACTCAACTAAGTAACCTATGATTCCGATTTTTAAGGCTACACGATCCAAGCTTATGAGATCATGGCCTTAGTTAGTTGTTCCTTAGTTCATAATGCTATCAAGTCACTAAATCTAAAGAGTTTATTCTAGGATGTTACGTAATTAGGGACAAGTTCTCCATCACGAAGGACTTATTTAAAATTAGAGAAACTTAGGATGTAAGAGCTTTTTTGTATTTATAGGCTAGCATCTTAGGAATAATATAATCTTTAGAATTTCGATGATCAATTGTAATCCATGAATCCGGATAATATCTTTAGCCCAGATTTTTATATTTATTATTTGTTTCTTATTTGTTCACTTAACTTTGTTAATTATTTTTTAGTTTATTTAATTTTTATAGCATATAAGGATTTGTTTTTTATTTTCATTTCCTTTTGTGTAACGTTAATAATAGCTATAACTCCCCCTAGCTCCCTGTGGGAACGACCCTAACTCACCCTACTACATAGTTAGTTAGGTTACTTAGGTAAACTTTATTAATTGGTGGTCCACGACAAATCCATCTAATTTTTGGCATCATTGCCAGGGAGCTAGTATTTATGATTTAACTTTTTCTTATAATGTTTTGTTTTTGGTTTTGCTTTTTACTTTTGATGATTATAGTCATCTTGTCTTCTATTTGTTTTAGTTTTATAGCTTTTTCAGATTTTACAAATTTTTAGCGGCCATGGATCATTCTCAAAGCTCTTTTAATGATGATCTTTCATATTATCTTTATTCTAATAATGACTTTCAATTTCTTACTACTTCCAGGTCAGAGCAACAAGTGGTGAATTTTACATCCTTAATGACACAACTACCAATGGATGAAGAACAAGTTAGGGTATGTCATGTTTACTCATTTTTAGGTTATCCTATTTGTAAGTCTCTTATTTTGCAGGATACGTAGCAATATAGATTCAATTCTCCACCTACATACTACCAAGATCAGCCACACTTCTCACCTACACATTTGCCTCCACTGTCACCACAACAAGCTGATGAGATGTCCTTAAAGGAGATCATACAAAGCTTGATGATACTCTTTAATTTCAATAAGAAACGAGGAGTAGCTTAAAGAACTTGGAAGATCAAGTGTGCCAATTGGTGAATGTAATCAAAAGCTTAGAAGCCCAAGTCTCTACAACCGTTCTTAGTCAATATGAAAGCAAAGTTGAGGATTATTTGTGTGTTATTCCGTCAAGGAGTGGAGAATAGATGGAGAACTCGAAAGAAAAGGTGAAAGAGAAAAAGAAGCTAAGAGAGGAAGAGGCACTTGCTCAAGAAAAGAAGGAGGATAATCAACCTCTTATGGTAAGTGATGTAGTTCATGTTATTACTAACCAAGTTTCGATTCTTTTTCCTGGTAATTTGTAGATGAAAGAAGAAGAAGAAGAGAAGAGAGGAGAAGAAGACAACAAGCCAACGTGTTGAATAATATGTGGTCGAGTTAGCTGAAGGAGGAAAGTGGAGTGTAGGGAGAAGAGCCTCTATGCCCAAAGGATAAATTTACGATGTGGCCATCATGGGAGAAGGGTGATGCCCATAGAGAAGAGGTGATATTAAAGATAATGAAGAAGAATTTTAGTTCCACCTCCTCAAAGTTTTTGGACGTCGTGCTAATTTTGAGCCTACTTCAAGGGAAGCTGCTCTAGGCTCATCTACGAGTTTAAGCATGTTTCTTGTAGGGCTCAACTATCCTTTTGACACTGGATAGTATACATAGCAAGTGTCAAGCTTGTAACCTTAATTTAATGCTTGTCAGGGGGCACCCGAATTGTATCCTTTAGTTTGTGTGTTGTTCTATTTTGTAAATAGCTTTTGGTTGAATTGATTTACATTTTTATGTGCTTTTTGTCTATTTTAGTTGTAGGTGGAAGATGAGTTGCATTCTTCTTCAC
>JAOXYD010246105.1:0-16729 GCA_028565735.1 Pinacopodium congolense
CAATAATGCATCAGAGAGTGGACCTACTTGAACTTCTAGGTTATGGATGGATGACACATGATTTTTCACTATCTGATCAAATTTCATCTCTATCCACTTCTGACCTTCTTCTTGGTTTTCAAACTTGGATCTAATAACATCTATTAATTTGTCCATTTTGCTCTTCAAAGATCTAAGTTTATCTTGTTGAAATCTGAGATGTCCTTGTGCTCTCGCTTGGCCAACTACACTGTTAGTATTTCAAGAAAAATTTAGATGGTTTTTCTACCTCGGATTATAAGTATTAGAATACGAATCGTTACCGCATTGTGTTTCCATGTAGTTTACCTGCCCAGTTCCATTAGTTGCCATCAAAATCAATCCGTGGTGCCATGACTATCTTGACCACAAAGGTCACATTAAAATTTCATGGCTTTAATTGAAGATGAGGAGACTCCTTATATGTTATTTAACTGCTTGGTGAGAGTTGAAATTTGTGCTTGAAGTGCTATCATCGTATCAATTGGAATCATACCTCTTTGTTCCTTAGAGCATCTTCTTCTCCTCTCATTAGACCATATGCAAATATTACTTGCCAACTCTTCTAAAAGGTTATGGGATGCATCTATAGTCTTTCTCATCAATGATCCTCCAGCTGCTGCATCAATGGTTCCTCTTATACCCTAATTTACCCCATTGTAGAAGGTTTATAAGAGAAACTCCCCTGGAAGGATGTGGTGTGGACATCTTCTTTATAGTTTTTTAAACCTCTCCCAAGCTTCATAAAATGACTCCCCGTCACTTTGTTAGAAGTTGGTAATCTCTTTGATGATTTGTGTAGTCTTGGTTAACGGGAAGTACTTAGCAAGAAAAGCTTAGGATAACTGTTCCTATGTGGTGATTTGACATGAGTTTAGAGCATTATACCATGCTTTGGCTTGATCTTTCAAGGTAAAGGGGAACAACTGCATCATCTGACATCATATTAAACTAAAATGTATCATAAATCTCTAGAAAATTAGCAAGGTTGGCGTTGGGATCTTCATTTGAGAACATATAAAACTGAACACTGATTTGAAGTATATTAAAGAGAGCCAGCTTTATCTCAAAATTATTCGCCTGTACAGCAGGCCGTGTAACTCCTTGTGGACTGAAACCTTGCCTTATAAAATCCATCAATGTTCTTTTAGCCTCTCCTTATTTTTCTTCGTCTGCCATATTTGATGAAATCTTATCTTGGAGCTTAATTTTTTGTAACTTTTGCTCGAGTCTTTGAATATTTGAATGCTCTTTTTCACTTAATTCATTGGACCTTCGTGTGTTTCTTATGTTCATGCACCTGCAAAGAAACAAGGAAAAGTGTCAAAAACCCTTAAATCAAAATCACCAAAACTAAACAAGATGCTAAAATTAACAGTTCCCGGCAACGACGCCAAAAACTTATTAGCCATCAAGCTAAATACTAACTTGCTTTACCCTAACACCGCAAGTAAATGGATCTTAAACCTATAGTATAAGCAAGTATCGTCTCACAAGGATTGAATTTAGTCAACCTATTAATTTAGATTAAACTTTGTTTAAGGAACATATTTGAGGAATATAACTAATAGAAATTAAACTAAAAATCAATTTATCACTAAACTGAAACTAAAATAGTAAATTAGAACTTGGAAGAAATCAAGATTAAAGACTAGGAATTGTTATTATCCTTATTTGTTTACTCTTGGTTGATTGATTCAATTAATGTTTGGTCCAAGATTTCCTAATATTTTAGTTACTCTCCCTTAAGATGTAACTAAGTATCACTAATTAAATGACCTAGGATCAACTTTTAGATCTCTCGACATGCAAAGTTTTTCCTAGAAATTCAACCAGTTATGAAGTAATCCTATAAGCAGTATATTAATCTATTGAAATCTTTTTCTAATAAATCAATAAACTTGTTATCTATAGGTCTATTAAACATTAACTCTAGTTGTCCTTTTAATATAAATACCAAGCTCACTATTTCGATTTATTGCAAAGTACAAACTAGTTTAATTGACAACACAAACAATTATAACATCTAATTAATAAACCCGAGTAAACAAATAGTTCAAACTCAAATTCCTAAATAGATTTAGCTACTCATAACATTACTAATATAACAAATATCTATGTTCTCCATCAAACAGAATATATCCAATAGGAATAAAAACTGAAGAATCAAGAATTCCGTAAAACTAGTGAGCGGTTAAGCAATTTATCTTGATTCTGTGCTCCAAGCTTCAGAATCTCTTCCTTGGCTCAAGTCCAACTTCTGGAATATGACGCAGCCTCCTGTCTTCTCTTTCGCCTCCCAATTTAGAACCCTTCTAGATTTTTATTTTATTTTTTTTTTCGAGAGCATCTTTCAAGTAAAACGACGAGGTACAGGCGAAGATAATGTACATGTAAAGGGCGTGGCTTATGGAGGCCACATCTATGGTTTAATGAGGCCACTACCTGCTCTTTTTGCTCGCTCGCAGGTCTAGTCACACTTTTAGTTATAACTTCTTCTACGGATCTCCGATTTACATGAAATTTTGAAATACAAATTCTTCACATATTGATCTTACTCCTCACTAAATTTCATGGCCGTATAAGCTCTCTAAATATGCTTAATGGGTCATCCACATCATCTATACTACATTCAATTATGAAATTTTGCTACCTGTGAAAATAACCACTAAAGTGTATCAATCCATCCCTCAAAAGAAGTTCAACATTCACCCTCAAACACTAGAAAATATAAAGAAACAACTAAAAATGTAAAATATTATGAAAAGATGCAAAAGAACAAATTAACTAATGCTAAAACAAACAAAGAAACAATTAAAACACTTAAACCAACCTATAAACACAGTCTAAACATGTACTTATCAAAACTCAGGGAGAAGGACTAAGTCTAAGGGACAAAAATCCCAATCTCTTGAAATGTAAGGGGTATCAATTATCCCAAGAAGTAGCAGTTCCTCAAGGACTTCATCTGAAACAATAAGCTGATTATAATTAGACTTTTGGAAATAAAACTTAACAAGGAGAAAAGAGAAAGACTAGGATTTTTGGGAGCTCACTAGAATATTATAACCAACCATAACCATCACCATTATAGAAGAATTATAGTTGCTTTTGATACTAAAAGGGTGGACATTAGTTTTCAATATGAGAGTGTGATAAGTTGATCCACATGGATGCTACTCTACTTTAAGAATACATAAAGTTTGTTGTAACTTTTATTTACACCTCAGATTTTTCTTTCTAGAGACATTGTTTGTAATACAAGTTGTTAAACATTAATGACACAATCAAAATGCCATGGATGATATTAGGGGATTTCAATTGTTCCATCAATAGAAATGAAGTTGAAGATAATTTTTATATAAGGAATTTTAATAATGACCTTATAGAATCTATGGAAGGAGTGTGAATAATAGACTTAAAATATTTTAGAAACCTCTTCACTTGGAGTAACAAGTAGAACTTAAGATGGTTCATTAGGAAAACTTGATAAAGAAATGGTAAATGGGAATTAGTTATCCACATTTCTAGAAAGCTATGAAAGTTTTATGGATCCTTTATTGTTAGATCATTCCTCAATTATTATATAAAACATTGTTGCCAACTGCAAAAGGAAGATTGCATTTAGATTCAACAACTTCTTAACTGAGATAGAAGAGTTCCATGATAAATAAGAAGAAGAATGTCATATCTAGTCGCAGACTATAAATCGTATATATGTGTCTAGAAACTAGAGGCAATTAAAAAGAACTCAAGGTTCTAAAAGGCAAGAACAATGACAACACAGATAGGGCTATGAATAAGGCTAAGAAAAGATTACTCAAAGCTTAGAAAGATCTCTATAACAACCTTAGAGATCTTACTTTGATCAAAGAGGAAAATATTGCACTAAAGAATTACATGGAGACCTTATTTAATCATAAATAACTTCTAAGACAAAGATTAAGGGTGATAAAACACTAGTTTCTTTTCATAGAGCTATTATGGTCATGAGGGACATAAACAAAATAGTTGTAATAGTTAAACAAAATGATGAAACTGTCAAAACTTAAATAAGAAATAAAGAAAGAGGCATATGAAAATTTTCAAGAATTCCCTAGGGAATCTAGTTGTAAGCACTCTATCAACAACTACACTTAGTTCCTTCATTCAAAACACATTCACTGAGGAGGAATTAGTGTAATTTATTAAACCCTTCAATGCTCAAAATGTAGAAAGGGCAGTGTTTAAACTGAATCCGAACAAGGTATCTAGTCTAAATGGATTAAATTCCTTATTCTTCTTGAAAGCTTGGATAATTGTCAAGGATATAGTAAATAAGTTTATTTTGGAAATTTTTAATAGTGGTAAGATGGCCAGAACTATTACTAAAACTTTTCTATGTCTCATTCCTAAAGTGCTTAATCCTAGATCTTTGGACGAATTTAGACTAATCTCTTATTGCAATATTCTCTATAAAATCGTTACAAAACCTTTGGTTGTAGGATTGAAATAATTGTTTAAGAAAATAATAAGCTATACACAAGTTGCCTTTGTGGAAAGCAGAGTAATTTATGACAATATATTACTAGCATAAGAATTGGTTAAGGGATATAAGAGAAAAAACTTCTTCAAAAAAGTTTTAAAGATAATAATTGTTCTTTGTAAGGCATATGATTTCATAAGTTGGGAGTTCATTAGATAGATTTTAGATGCTCTGGATTCCTGTTGTCTTTAAAGGTTGGATATGACAATGCATCACAACCACATCCTATAGTATTCTCATCAATAGTGAGCTAACATATCTCTTTAAGGTTAGGAAAGGTGTAAAGAAATTGGATCCAATCTTCCCATTTTGTTTATACTTTACATGGAGGTGCTCATAAGAATGAATACACATAATATAATGTAGGATCTTGGATTCTTTTTGCGCAAAATTATGACAGGTTGGTTAGTTTGATAACGAACTCCTTGAACACTTTTAAAGCTCTCTTAGAATTGGTTATAAATTACAACAAAAGCTTTATGATAGTTTTCGAAATCAAAGATCCTCCATTCATATACTTAGGGCCACCTATCACAACAAGAAGGATCAAATTTAGTAAATGTTCCCAATTGTTTGAAGGCTTCAAAATAGACTAAGCTGCTAAACCAGTAGGGTCTTTTATTTTGTAGGTAGGTTATAGCTCATTAAATCAATTTTGAATTTTCAACATGTTTACTCGTCTTTTTTTTTTCTTGGTAAAAGGACTGTCAAACGCTATTGGAAAAAAGTGATAAGAAGATTTCTATGGGTTGGAAACTAGATAAAAAATATATGAAAAAAGTCAGTTAGGCTGATATTTGCAAATTAATGAATGAAGGTGGACTAGGAATCTCTCCAATCAATTAAAGTAATAAAGTTTTTATGGCAAAAATACTGTGGAGATTGATGTAGAATAATGATTCCTTATGGGAAAGATGGCTAAATAGCTATTAGCTTCAAGGGAAGAGCATGTGGGAAATAAAAAGCATACCAGTAACATCGCGTTTTTTTGAACAAATACAAAAAATTAGAGATGAAATTGGAGAGACCATTAAATGTATGATTGATAATGGAGGAAAGGCTTCAGTTATTTTTTATAATTAGAGCCAAGAAAGTCCACTAATTAACTCCTAATACGCTGCTCAGATCATTAAAGGATTACCCAAGAACTCTAGAGTTAAAGCATGGATTAGTTCCAACAACCGGATAAATCCCAAGGAATATGATAGATTAATTTTTTACTATAACCTAGATCGAGGTAAAGAATACTCTTCTAGATTTCTTAAGCATCCTTTAAGATCCTTTACAAATGGATTGTGCAAAGAGATTTTAATAACAACTAGTCAAATATCTTGGTAATTCTACTTTCTGAATTGGCCGAATACCATCAAGTAGCTCACCCGATAGAAATTTCAAAAACATGGTGATCTCTAACTATTCAAGCTAGCAATAGTAGTGTTAATCCACGACATTTGGCTTGAAAGGAATTATTGTCTTTTTCCCAATCAACAAAAAGCAGTTTCTATCATAGACTTGAAACTTCTTCACAAAATAAAGAAAGCAGCATTCGTCAGGAACCTCATTCCAAAATTAAGCTTGGATCTATGTAGAAGATGGAATCTTAATACTGATTTAGACTCCTTGATCCTTACCACTGTTACCTCGTTGATCAATTTAGGTGGCAGATGTTGATTTGATCTATCCTTGCCCTAATCCCCTTTTCTTAAATAGCATGATGTTCTTCTTTTTTTTGTTTTTTTATTGCCTCCTAAGCAGCTTGTTTCTTGCTGTTGAAAAATTGTAGCTCCTCTTAATTTTTTAATACATTGATTTTATTTTCTAAAAAATAACTAGTCAATAGCAGGAATGATGCACTACAATTTGGAATAAGAGCCTTCTTCTAAAGGTTGCATTTTTCATGTGGATAATGGTGAAAGGGAAGCTATTAACTTAAAATAGACTGCAATTTCTCAATATGCCTTCAAGATGCTAGTTATGTAATAATCATATAAAGAACATAAAACATTTGTTTTTTTAATTCATCTACTCACAATACTTATGGAATAGGATAAAGTATCTATGTTATTGGGATGGGAACAATTGTAAAGCTGATGGAATTCTCCAATGGTTTACAGTTAACAAGAACATAATGGGTACAGATAAGTTGATATATCTAATTACTTTTGGGTCAACCATATATATCATTTGAAGAGAAAGAAATTCTAGATGCTTTAAAGGGAAAGAGTCTATGGGAATAATTGTAAAGCTGCTGGAATTCTCTAATGGTTTACAGTTAACAAGAACATAATGGATACAGATAAGTTGATATATCTAATTACTTGTGGGTCAACCATATATATCATTTGAAGAGAAAGAAATTCTAGATGCTTTAAAGGGAAAGAGTAGATGGGAATAATTGTAAAGCTGATGGAATTCTCTAATGGTTTACAATTAACAAGAACATAATGGATACAGATAAGTTGATATATCTAATTACTTTTGGGTCAACAATATATATCATTTAAAGAGAAAGAAATTCTAGATGCTTTAAAGAAATTCTTGAAATTTAAAATTATTTCATAAATATGTTAAATTATATATTCAATAAAATAATTTTCAATTATTCAAAAACTATAATTAAAAATTTATTTATAAATGAAAATATAATTTAAATTTAAATTAACAAAAAATATTTTAAAATATTAAATTGGAAAATATTTTAAATATATTTTAAATTTTAAAATATAATTCAATAATTTCAATATAATTTTAGAATTATCTATAATTGAAGATATTCAATTTTAAAATATTTTTTAATAATTGAAAATTATTCTATTGCAAAATAATTGAAAACAAATTTTTATAATATAATTGTAAAATTATTTATAATTAAAAATAGAAATTAAAATTATTCTATTTCAATTAAATGGTTTTTAATCTTTTGAAGACATAATTTATATACTTGTTAATTAAATTTAGAAGTTGTTATGCAATGCTTCTTAATAAAATATTGGTGTATCAATCACTTTTTATTTTTATAAGAAAAATTAATTTAGACTTGAATTGAATGAATTTTATAAGGTTGGTCACTAAAGTAAAAAATGTTTAGAAGGCTATTTACCTGAATGGAAAATTTTTTAAAAGATTGTTCATTGAATTGAAAAATTTTAAAGGTGGAGAGATGTGCACATAGATGATGACATGATACTTTACCACGTGGATGCTAACGTGGCTAAGTTTGTTTGTCACGTCAACATTAACTTAGTAGAGTTAGCATTTTTTTTACCTTAGTTGAAAAACTTCCTAAAGGTTGATCACTCAATTGAAAATTTTTAAAGGTTTGTCATTTAATTGAAAATATTTTAAAACATTAGTTACTTATGTGACTATTACCCCCCTTTACAATGTGGATTGAGAAAATTTTAAAGATAACTTCTAAGAATGCAAGTTAATATAGATACTTAGAAAACATTAGTTTCTTTACTTTGTAGGTCACAATACATTTGGTGCAAAAATTTTATCTAGTTAAGAATTAAGTGGAAATGGTATCTCCATCATTTTTATGAAAAATGGAAGAATCATCAAGAATCTTCACATGAGCTTACCCAAACATCATTGTTGAATCAAGTGAGGAGTAAAGAATTTGGTATCCAAAGGTGGAGTAAATAGAGATACTTCTATACTTTTATTTGAAAATATCTAACTTGATGTATACTTTAGATGATTGTGTTTAATTTGAGAATATTGACCTAGGCTTATACGTTTTAGGTAGAAAAATGGATTTGTGTGTTTAAGGGGAGCCTTTATATCATTTGCATTTTTGTACTTGGTTCATTGCATTTAAATTGTTGCATATTTTAGAAATGGATTTTTGCATAAGTTTTTAGAAAATGTCATTTATAATTAATGTTATTTTCAATTAGTATTTTTAATTGGTATTATAACATATGATTTTATAATCCTTTTCAATTTATATAAGAATCCTTAAATGATTTTTTCAATTAGTATCATGTTTTTATAAATGATAACATATTTAAAATTGGCATATGTCTTTGAAATTTCTTTTTATAAGTACTTTAGATCTTATGTGAATAAATGTTTTAAATGCAGGGAGAATACATCATTTGACTTATTTCAATTTTTTTGAGATGACATTAGTTTTTTCATGTAGGAAAAAATCATTTCTTAAATCATATTCATTTTTATGTTTTGATTTTAGGCATGGTAAATAAGGCAAATTTCACCTTAAGGTTTACATCAATATACATGTCAAACCTAAACATTTTAAAATATTCAAATCAAACTTTAACGCTTACAAAATGTTCAAAAAGAACTTTAACATTTGAAAAAATATTCAAAACCAACCCAATACAAGTTATCGTTAACTTTAGAGGTTCAATGCCATGTGCCCACTTTCTCATTAGCTTAAAAAATGGAGTAGGACCTATTATGCAATGTGGCATAGGCAAGGCCCACTGTGTCATATGGCAATTTTTTTTCCAGAAAATCTTGAAATGGAACTCACTGTGCCACATGGGTTCCATTATATCCAATCAATGCGTGCCACATTTTTTATGATGTGTTACATGCTGATCCTCCTTGGAACGATAGTGTATGAGGGTTGGTTTGAACCCTCATTTTTCTTTTACTAGAAATGGCATCGTGTAGATTTGTTTCCACTAAAAAAAAAACAATGTTATTTTGATAAGTTGTTGGGAAACCCAATCCTTAACACATCATCGTCACGTTTATCATCCTCTCCATTTGAAAATACTATTGTATCCTGTCTTTGTTCTTCCCTAATTCTATAGTCCTTAATTCAGTAAATGAGGTCTAAGTTAGATGAGCTCTAATTTCTATTTATTCTCTGAATATATGAGTTTAGCTATGCAATTGTTGAATTGGTTTAGCCTTTTCCATTCCTTGTTCCATGTAAAAAGGCCCTTCATCCTCTCTCATTTACAGTTGAGCTCCTCCATTCGGCGTAACCCTTGAGTGAACGGGTTGGAGCTTGTTTCAGATCCAGGTAATCCTCTTGCTCCCCCTTTATTTCATGAATTGTACACATACTATTCTATTGTTCTTGTTTGGAGCTTTGTAACTAGTGGCCGATTTTTCGTCGCATCAGCAATTTCCTAGTTCCCCCGATTACTACTTTAATGGGCGAATAACCTGACCTTTGGAACATGCTACAATCCCATATGGCGAAGAGTCGACATTGAGGTGACAAACCTTCCCGTTGATGTGAGCTCTTGGGGAAGATTAGCATGTTATCCCTAGAGTCACTTTTATTCGTTGAGCGATGATCGTTCCACTCGGTACCGTCAGATCACTAAGGCCGACTTTCATCCTTGCTCAATGGGTGGGTCTTGCAGTGCATGCATTCTTGTCTTACTGATATTGCTAACTCTCTAGTTTTCAACTTCTCAAAGGTTTATATTTGATAATACATATATAGATATTTTCTGATTGCATGTTCTTATATATATATATATATACTTGTACTCATATTTTATGGGATTGATATTGTCTTCTGGGAATGTTGTCCTCGAAACCATAATGCTTTCAGAATTATTTTTCCTTAGCGGCAACCAAACTTCAATTAAAAGTGTATTAAATTATTCACAAAGATTCTCCACTACGAATTTTCTGGGTCTTGGTTTAGTATTGTGAAAGAATGCCTTTTGCCATGGTTAACTTGTTTTTATGATGATTTATTTGAATAATGTTTTAAAAATTTCAAATAAGATCTACGTACGAAGGTCATCATCTTGACAATGCACAACCTACCCCATCTAGAAACTAATTTCATAATAATTGTTTGGACAATTATTATAGTTTATACTCTATAGATGTTTTTTTAATGAATTTCATGATGGGCATTAGAATGTAACCATCAGATAAAGCTTAACATAATCACCCTTGATTCTCTAGTTTCATGGTCATATTGGAGACAACCAATTAAGAGTGAACCATATTGACTTAGTTATTTAGTGTAAGTTGTGACATTGAATATCTATCACAAGTTTGAAAAAGAAAGGCATAATATATGATTAGTCTCATTTTTTTTGGTTTATTTCATCATAAAACTATTATTTTATTATCTTTCATTACCTTTACATATGGAATAACAAATTTTTTGCATTTGTTATCAAAATAAATGAATTCAATTAATTATTGACTTAATGATTTAATGACACAGGGAGTTAAATAATATGTAGTAAAAATTATTTGGAAATTCTATATATGTGTTCCATCATGTTAAAGACTAGTATGCAATTAATGACTTAAGCAGTTAGGCAATTACTTAATTGTGTTCTAGAGTTGATAAAAAAATGCAGTTAATGACTTAAGCAGGTAATGACTTATGTGCTTTCTGTTAAGGATAGGTTGATGAACTGAAATAAGTTGAAATTTGGCTTCTTGCAAGCTAGCCAATGCAAATAGCTTTAACTGTTTTCATTTCTTGACACTTTGGCACTTACTGCATCTTCTTCTCTCTTTTTTTTTTCTCCCACATATTAGATATGGAATCCTCATCTTCAACTTGTAATTCATTTGTTGGCAACATAGTTTGCGATTGTGGCTTAAGGACCCAGTGAAGAGTTTCATGGTTGCAGAATAATCCATATAGAAGATTTTATGGATGTGTCAATTATCTAGTAAGTGATCTTTAATTGACTTGTCATCTTAATATTGTTTTTGTGTGAATTTAAATAATTTATTGTGCATGTTTGGCAAATGAGTACTTATGTCTTTTTCAAGTGGAAAGATGAAAATTTTAGTCTAAAGGCCAATAAAGTCATTAAAAAGCAAAACAATAAAATTGATACACTAAAGAAGTAGGCTGGAAGTAATAAAATTTGATAAGGGAAAAGATCAATATATTGGAGAAAGAAAACAAGGAGTTGACAAGGAGGCTGAGGAGCAATAAAAGTTGATGAGGGAAAAGATCAATATATTGGAGAACGTTAAAAGGAGTTGAAGATGATATTAGTGCTTGTTACAGTGGGATTCACTGTACTTGTTTTGGTTTTATGCTATAACATTGAAAAAGTTATTTCACATTTGTAATTATGTAATGACTTCTGTTACGACGATTATGCAATGAATTTTATTATGAAAATTATGTAATGATTTATGTTATGACAATGATATTATGACTTTTACACTTAATTTTCAAAAGGCAATATTTTTTTATTAACAGGGGTTGATGTCATAAAACAATAAAGGTTTCATATAGTAAGGAAAAAATAATATAAACTACATATACTAATAACATTTATAGTGGTTGATCACATATAATATGAATTACAAATTGTTTTTTCCATGCGTACTAGACTGTGAAACAACATATTGTGATAGGCAATCAAATCTTGAAGTTATATTTGGATTCCCTTTAAATCTAAGACCCCTTGTTTAAAAACCAACTTGAAAGAATATGGATCAACATCACCAATTTTCTTTTACTTATAAGTATCAAGGCACCAGCCTATATAATAACAAAAAACGATATCTACTTTAAAATATAACTAGTAAGTTAAAAAATACAATATTGAACTCACATTATTACTTTATTGATTAGGTGTGACAATATTTTTAGTAGGATATAAAATATATTGTGCCCAGTTACCTATATTGTGCAAAAGATAAATTGAACAATAACATAAACAAAATTAACTGTTCTATAAATAAAAAATAATAGAAATAAGATTAGTTGATGCAAGTATCTATGAGAATGCCTCAGATGTAACATTAATAATTGAAATATGTTATTGGTTGTGTACCTATAATATTAAAAGAATTCATAATGTTAATGTCTACAACTCAAAATACAAATGTAATAAGTAAATGATGACTTATAGCTATACATGAACTTAATGGGCCCTTGCTAAGGCACTTTCTTGCATTATTTCCGGTAGTACCACATTTACTAAGTTTTTGTACTTATCCTTTTTGTAGCAATTTTTCTGCATTAGTTGCTTTCTTTGGTTCATTCTTGGCTCACCTTCTATCACTTTTAAGCCTTCTTGGAATAACTCTTTTACCAGGTGGATGTATCTATTCGCATCTAAATTTTGGCTAGAAAATAGTTCCATAAACAGGTTTCATTACATAGTGGTACACATTTCCAAAGTCGAGCTTCTTGTAATAATCATAAACAAATTCCTCCACCCTTCTCTTAGAATGGTTTATAGAACTTATGGCTTGCTTACATGGATAGCTATATAGATCCCATACCTTACAACTATAAGTATTCTCTTTTCCAGTCCTAATAGTGTGTCTGATGCCTCGTCTTGATACCTTATATGTCTTATCTCCATTCCAAGTTAGCCTCTTTTTTGTTTTGATCAAATTTTTTGGCAACTGAAGGTGCAATATCTATCTTCCAACCTTATAAAAACAATTTCTTATTTGAATGTCTCCGCATAAATATGATTTTATAGTTTCAAGTATGCTAATTATAGGTCTATCTCTAGCTAGTAAAATCCACATATTGAAGGTTTTACTCATGTTATTGTCAACCATTGGGAATTTGGACTCCAAGGATTGATAATATCTAACCCACCTCTCTTTTAGATATTCTAGTAAAGCCATTTCACATTCGAGTTTAATCTTGTCAAGTCACTTTAACTATTTATTGAAATCCTTAACAAACATTGACCATGTACAATTTGAGAACTATATTCGTAGGTCTCTTTCACTCTAATTTCCATGCCAGTTATGATAAATGTCCCTTACATACATTTGATGTGTCGCTTCATGTAGGGTCTCATCAAGAACCCTAACTAATCCCTACATAACCATCCATATAAACATAACCAATGTCATTTACAATATAATTACATTACCTTTTGCATGTCAGATATCATAATTAGTCCATTTCTGTCATCGAACTCTAAATCTGTAGCTAATAAGCTAACAAATCATCCTTATGAGTCATTGTTTTCAACCTCAACCACTGCCCATGTTAAGGGATATATCCCTCTATCTCCATCTTTTCAATCAGTACTTAGTAAATGGCCTTGAAATTTAGTCTTAAAAAAGGAACCATCTACTCCAAAGATTTTCCTCAAATGTTTCCATCCTTGTTTCATGGATTCAAAGCTCATTTGAACTATATCAAATACATGTAACACTATATCAAATTTTAAATAGTAAATACATTTATTCCATATGAATTTTACAATTTCTTACTTGTAAGAAAGCAGTATCTAAGTTCCTTGAGAGCTATAACTCCACCATAGATTTAGGATTACTGGCTCTCAACTCGTAAATATACCTTTACAATTTGGCATATTTGTTCACAAAATCTTTGGCCCTCTCCTTTTGAAGTCTCCTCTTTGCTTCTCCATACATACTATAATTCTTCAACTATTTTTCTTCAATCTCACTCTGAATTCTTTAACTATTTTTGCTGTTGAAAATCTAAGCTTCTCAAATATTCTATCTTTGAAGTGTCTCATCAAGAACTTAGCAATTGCTAGTCTAGGTTTGTGAATTGTGAAACAACTATGATCAGGGTTTTATGTCCTTATCTTGAAACATCTCTCATTCTTATCAAACCCATCTTCCTTTGATGTATCCAACCTTAACCCTATTGCTTTAACCCTTCTTCCACTTAAAGTTTAATCCTATTTTTACTGCATAATTAATGATAGTGTCCTTGAAATCCTTTGGTGTTGCAAATTCATACCTAACTACCATATTGGTGTTACATTGGTTAGTTGATGTCATATACTTCTACTTGTCCTTTGCAATGGTTCACTAAGTTGCTTTGCACTAGGATACTCATCACTACTTATTAAACTCCTATAATTCGTGTAATCAATCTCAATTATTCGATTGTCATCTAGGCTATTTATGTGGAATTCAACAACCTTGTCATCATTTACATCATTTTCATCATTAGCATATTCATCCTCAATTGAATCTACCTTACTTGCTAGCTTAGACAAGTTGTTGACATCATGTTGAACCAAGGCTCCCTCAAATGAGTTGTCCTAAAGTGCCTCTTTCTTGATACTTTACATTTCTTCTCTAGTTATATGAGGTGTAGGAATTGAAGTGTTTAAATCATCCATTATAAACTTGCACACATTGAAAAGAAACTAATAAGCTTTTATTTTTCACAGACAACAAACGAACAAACTAATCATAATAGGTTTAACAATCTTCTATACTATTCTTACTTTTCATTTATTCACATTAATTAATAAAAGGCCGAAAATTATTTATTTTAGAATTAGAAGTTATAGAATGCATATAAATCAATATAATTTTTAGATTTTTTTAAAAAAAATTGTATTAACTAAATAACAAGAAAATTAATAAGATTGTGAAAGTTGTTCATTCCACAATCTATAAAGGAAAGAAAAGGAGGATTAAATAATTAAAGAAAAAATGGGATCTCATAATGCTATATAGAATAATGAGGATCTCCTACCATTAGTTAGTGAGATTTAAATCTACAAAGTTAATTGTTGATACCATAAATAACCTATAAGTTAACTTTTGAAATTACCATATGGTTCTTCTTGGAAGTTATTAATTAGTCTCCATATGATTAATTAATGGTTTATTGACTAAATTATTAATAGGCAAAATAGAAATAAAAATTGAAGCATATATTTCAGATTCCTAGTGTAGTTTACTTGACTAAAATTCCTAATAAGTATAGTTTATTTCCATTTATGTCATTCTTGAGTGACATTGTTTTTGCATTTGAAACTCTCATGTCCTGTATCTTTTTAAGTGAATATTATAGTTAATAGTGGCAATTCCAAAAGAATTAACTATAGCTAATCTCAATGTAACAATGCAGTCCATGAGCTAGATATGTATGATAGATATGTAGTTGGTAATGGTTGTTCTCAAAGAATTAACTATAATTAATCTTAAGGCAATAGTGTAGTCTCATGTTACCTTCAAAAGAGAGATGAATGAACAAGAATTAAAAACTACTTAACGAAAAAGGAAAATTTGCTTTATAGAACGGACTTACAAGTTTCATTTAAATAATTGTAAATGAAAAAAATTCATCAAATAAAATAAAATACATTTAATGGATCACTTTAAGGAACTGTCAGTGTTTACCTTCTTTACAATAGAGAATGAATGCCCCAGCACTTTAACATTTTATGTCCTACATTGAGACAACATAATTATTAACTAACACCCGCTATACCCAAAATATACTAAACCAAAAACATATTGAAATGGAGAACCAATGATTATTTACTAACACCCATTATACCTAAATACAAACTCATCATGAGTTTGATTTACCACTACACAAACATATTAATCTTATCTAGAGTTTACTTCATTGGTGTCTCAACACCAACACCAATTTTTGTAGTATCCACTAGTGAAGTGAATAATAGGTAATGAAAAGTAGGATAATGACGTGAATAATAAGAGACAAATGAATAAAGAGTAGCAGATAGGATAAGGCAGCATTTTGAAATGGAGAGGACGATAAATGTGACAATGTCGTATCAAGGACTGTGGCTTCCCAGCAATTTATCAAAATGATGTCATTCAATTTAGTGGAAACAACTCAACACAACACCATTTCTAGTAGAAGAAAAATAAGGGTTTAAACTCTTATACGCCATCATTTTAAGGAGGATCAGAGCGTGCCACATCATCAAATATGTGGTGCGTACTAATTAGATACAGTAGGACCCATATGCCATGCAATCTGCCATATGATACAGTAGGTCACACTTCAACTTTTTTTCAAAATTTTTTTCCACGAGGCCCTGCCCATGCCACTTGGCTTACCATATGGCACAATAGGTCCTACACTATTTTTTTAACTAATGAGAAAACCTATTGAGTTAACTGTCACTTGTACTGAGTTGATTTAAACAATTTTTAAAAAATGTTATGGTTCATTTTTAATATTTTGGAAATGTTAGGGTTTGATTTAAATGTTTTAAAACATTGGGTTTGACTTGTACATTAATGTAAACCTTGGGGGTCAACTATGCCCTTTTTGCCTTTTAAGTATAATATGACATATGATTTAGATGCATAATAGGCACAATAAGAAAACTTTGTGATTTTTTGGCATAATATAAATTTTTCATGCCAAATATGCATAATTTATGGTTTTCATATAACATATGCATAATATAGGCAAACATGTGGTTTTGTGCCAAATATGCATGAAAATGTATTTTTCAAGTGAAATTTGCA
>JAOXYD010246116.1:0-16727 GCA_028565735.1 Pinacopodium congolense
TAACTCAGAGAAAGTCTTACCTAGATGTGAAGAGACCCATTTAGTTCTTAATTAAGAAAAATGTCATTTCATGGTTCAGGAATGTATTATTTTAGGTAACAAGATATCTAGCAAGGGCATAGAGGTAGAATCAATTAAAATTGATGTCATTAAGAAAATTCTTCAACTTAACAACGTTAAATCTATTAGGAGTTTCTTAGGCCATGTTAGTTTATACAGAAGATCCATTAAGGATTTTTATAAGATTGCTAGACCTTTAACTAAGTTGCTTTAAAAAGATCTTGTATTTGCTTTTAATGATAATTACATGACATCTTTTCAATTTTTTAAGGATAAACTTGTGATTGCTCCTATACTTGTATCTCCAGATTGGTCTCTTCCATTTAAATTAATATGTGATGCAAGTGATTTTATAATGAGGGCTATGTTAGGCCAAATTCAAGGTAAGCTCTTTCACCTTATTTACTATGCAAGTAAAACCTTAAACAGTGCACAACACCATTACATTACCATAGAGAAAGAGACGTTAGAAGCTCTGTTTACTTTTTCAAAATTTAGATCTTTTTTGGTTTTGCCTCAAGTCATTATTTTCATTGAGCATGCAACCTTAAAATAATTGATGACAAAAACAAATATAAAACCAAGACTGATTAGATAGGTTCTACTTTTGCAGGAATTCAATATCGAGCTAAAGGATAAAAAGTCTGCTAAAATCTTTATTGTTGATCACTTGAGAAGGCTAGATGCAGCTACTATATAGAGCATGACCACAAAGAAATTAAGGATACTTTTCTTGATGAGCATCTCATAGTTATGATAGCCACTCTATGGTTTGCATATTATATTAATTACCTTACTGGTAATATCCTTCCCCCTAACTTTTCTTATTCTCAAAGGAAGAAATTTTTATCTAAGTTAAAAAACTATCTTTACAATGACCCTTTACTTTATAAGATTTATGTGGATGTGATAGTTAAGCGTTGCATTCCTGAAGAGGAAATGTCCTCTATAACAGATTATTGTCATTCTAAAGAGGCTAGGGGGCATTTTAGGGCTACTAGGACAACACATAAAGTCTTATGGTGTGGTTTCCATTAGGCTAATTTATGTATCGATAGATATGAATTTTTAAAATCTTATGATATGTGTCAAAAGGTTGGAAACATAACTAGGAAGCATGATATGCCATTGATTAAGTTTCTTATTTGTGATGTTTTGGATGTTTGGGGTATAGACTTCATGGGACCATTCCCTAAGTTCTACTCCAATTAATTCATTTTGGTTGTTGTTGATTATGTTAGCAAATGGGTGGAAGTAGAGGCACTACCTACAAATGAAGCTAGGTGTTGTGAAGTTTTTAAAGATGAACATTTTCACATGTTTTGGTATACTTGGAGACATTATAAGTGATGGGGGTGTACTTTTATAATAAACTTTTTGATTTTGTACTAACTAAATATGGGGTGAACCATAAGGTCTCCACACCACACCACTTCTAAAATAGCGAGCAAATTGAGTTATCAAATAAGGAATTAAAGAAAATTTTAGAAGAGACCATTAATGCTTCTAGGCAGGATTGGTAATTAATGTTAGATGATGTATTATGGGTTTATAGGACTGTTGTTAAAACACATATAGGCATGTCACCATTTAAGATAGTATATGAAAAGTCTTATTATCTTCCAGTTAAGTTAAAACATTGTGCATAATGGGCCACAAAATTTCTTAACTTTAATTTGTCTTTTGTAGGTACTAAAAAACGTATGCAACTTCATGAGCTCAAAGAATTCCATTTAGATGCTTATCACAATTCAAAGTTGTATAAGGAACGTCTAAAGAATTGGCATGACAAATAACTCCTACACCTAGACTTTAAGGTGGGCGACAAGGTATTGATTTATATCTCCTACCTTCGTCTTTTCCCAGGGAAACTTATGTTGAGGTGGTATGGTCCATTTGATGTAATACAAGTTTTTCCATTTGGGATTCTTAAAGAGCAAAGAGGAATTGAAAACTCCTTTAAGGTAAATGAATAATGAGTCAAGCTATATATGCCTAGGTTGGTTGATGATTTGAAGGAGCAACTCATCCTTCGTGACATTTTAGGTTCTCCTCCTTGATCTATAGTGCATGCTTTTCAGTAGGATTGTAGTTTCTTTCTTTTTATTTATCATTGTTTCATTTGCATTTTATTATACTTTAATGCTTTTATTTTATGTTAATTTGAGTTCTTTTATAAGCTTTGTAAGGATGGTTGCAAAGAGTTCTTAGATTATCTTCTTCAAGGAAGTTGCTTTTCTCTTTTCCCACCATATATGCTTTCTTTTGACTACGTTAATATTACGGACAATGTTCCACTTAAGTGTAGGGGGGACGAGATAATTATTTTTTAGAGAGATACACACTTGAATTTTTGCAAGTCTTCTTTGTAACTGACTTAGATGTTTCTTAAAAATCATGTTAAGTTTGATTAAATATTAACTAGTATATATTGTTGTGACATATGTGATTAGTATAGTTAGTATGGACTAGTTCTTGTTTGATCATGGATTTTTTTAAATTAAGGTTGGGAATATATGGTGGAATCAGTTCCTTTGGCATAATGCTATGTTGAAGGAAGCTTTAAGTGGATTTGCATGTGAAATTGGAATAGAATTGAAGATATGCAAAATGAATTCAATTATGTAAGTGAATTTGAAAGTCTATGCAATTAGTTGGGAATATTGACAAATGAGGACTTTTTTTACATCATGACTTTGAAAAATAAATATAAATTAAAAAAATAATTTATTAAATATATGAGAAATAATTCACTCCACTGGCTTTATACCATAAAAGCGTCGAAGTTAATAAGTGGTGTCAATAACTAGTTAGTGTGAGGTTGCTTGGTTGAGTAATCGAGGGTGTTCATGAGAAGATGTTCATTTTCACGTAAAAAGACCAAGTGACCTTTAAACCAAGCCTAAAATGTTTAATCAATATAGTGCTTGAAAATTTTTTTTATAATTGATTATTATACAGGATTTGAAGTTTGAAGAAAGCATGAATTAAATTGAGTAGAATTATAATTCAATTTGACTGATCGGTTGCATAGCAGTTTTGGAAGATCTTACATGATTGAAATACGGATTTGAACTAAATGATCAATCTATGATAGATTTACGTAATGATCTTAGTGAGTTTCTAGATATTTAGTATTATTCTTAAGGAGTTAAGTCTCCTATGAATAATGAATTTATGTGCTAATCAATGATCAACATTAAATTAGATGTATTGATTATATTTGTTTGCATAAGTTATATTGAGTTGCTTGGTTAACCTTTAATCATCTTTAAAAGATCTTCTTTTGAATGCCTATTGAGGACAAGCAACAATTTAAGTGTGGGGATGTTGTTAATGGGTGATTTATATTGATTTTTGATTGCTTAATTTGCTATGCTTTTATCCATTTAATGTATGGATAACACCATTAGAAGTTAATTGTATTAATCCCAGGTACATGAGAAATTAGGAGTAAGTTGGAAGAGTACAGAGTGATTTAGAGCAAAATGAAGCAAAGAGGTCAAATTTATAGAAGCAATATGACGGTCTAGTACCCACCGTATATGGATGCCTTACCCACTGTATTGTTCCAGTTCAGCACATCGTATGTCTTCAAGTTTCAGACATATAGGGGGTTTCTCAAGACACCGTATTGGTCCAACGTTTCATTAATTTCAGGGGTAACTTTGGTTGAAACAAAGGACAAATTATTCCCAAACCCTAGTAGACACCAAGAGGGGTATAAAAACCAAAATTTTGTCACCCCAAAGGAGAGACACATCCATATTCACCAAAATGTAATAGATTTTTAGGTTTTTGCTCTTTCATTGTATTCCAAGTTTATTTTTTAGGTTTAATATTTGGTTTTGGGAGTTTGCAAGTGATGAATCAGTGAAGAATCCTTTAGGGAGTATCCATCTTCTTATTGGTGATTTGTATTTTTCATTTTTCAACTTGTATTGAATACATTTTAGGTTTATTGAATGGAAACATATCTTATGACCATGGTTTATGTTCTTTTGATGAATATGTGTGAGTAGAATGTTTTTAGCTGAGGTTAGGATTGATTTTGGGTTAGTTTAGAATATGTGGGATTGAGTTTTGCTTGATTGGCCTAATTTAGCTTGATCAACTAGATCAAAGCCTTAGGTAATTGAATTCCATAACCATTGGTATTTAATTTCTAGAAAATCAATTAGTTAACATACTTGAACCTAAACGTAGACCTACTTTAGAATCAAGTGTAAGGATTCTTAAGATTAATGAGTTTAATTTTAGGTTTCTTGTGATTAATGCCTTTTTAATCCAGATTATTTGTTAATCAAATAATAATTTGAGTTTAAAAGAGAAAAAAAAAGTTCCCATGAACAATTGGTATAGCTTGTTTGGGTGAAGAAAATTCAAAATCAACCCATTGCTATCAATTTTAAGAAACTAATTCAATTGAAATTTGACGCGTTAGCTAGTTTTGTCTTGTGGTAAAGTTAATTGTATTTAGTTCATAGTTTTCACATTGCATTTTTTGTATTTTGCTCTTTTTAATTCTTTTTAAAATCAATCAATTCTTGGTTAGTTGCATGTCGTTTAAGTTGATATTTTCTCATTTTGGGATCTCTAGCGTATGATACTCAGATTACTCCTTTTTATACTACTTGTTCATAAGGTGCACTTGCCTTTGGTTAGTCTAAAATTAGATTAGTTAAAATTATAATTGAGCATTTGCTTTTCTAGTGTAAGTACATGAATCACTTATGATCTCATCTGTAGAGCTTATGTAGCATCAAGAAAGCTACTAGACATAATAAGATAGATAATCAAAAAAGCTTGTTTGAATGCATGTGACCTTAAAATCTCTAAGATTGCTTTGGCTAATATTATATATATGTATATATATATAGTATGGAGAGAAATAAATTCAAGGATTTTTCAAGGTATTACATAAGATGAGCAGAAGATTAGTTAAATAGTTTGCTTATAACCGATAGGACTTATGTAGTGATAGAGCAAGAGAGACATGGATGTTGTTAGGGTTAAATTGTAGTCTTCACTCACTAATTGCATGGTAATAAGAGTTGTTGATAAATTAGGCAGCAGTATCATGCCTTCTCATTTATTTTGAGTGTATGATTTAATTAGTTTTCAATAAAGCAGCTAGTATTCTTTATTATGCCAACTCATTCTCTAGTTTCCTTAATAATATGTCTGGGTATGTATTAGGAGTTTTTGTCTCATTGTAAACCTTTTTGGATTGTATCCTTTGATATTTATTAATAGCATTCTTTGTTAACATTTTCATTTTCAAAAAGTGGGTTAATATGGTTAGATTACCATTGGATACTCATTTTGGTGTATTATAAACCATTAATTCTATTTATATTCTTACTGCATTCTTAACTCTTTGTATTTTGTTCAAAAAATATGTATTTCATTCTTAAATCATTATGTTTATTTATTATTATATGTATCTAAATTATTTAATAGCAAAAGTCAGGTTAGTAGATGATTTAATAGAGTGATAATCTATGAATTGGGTGTGAATCTTTGTGTATTGAAATTATTGATAATCTCTTTTAGACTAGCCATCTAGAATAGATTCTTAGATAATTAGGGATCTAAGGACTCTACCCCAATTATTGGAAAAAGTGGTAAACAAAATAGTTGAAATTAATGAATGACCAAATATTGATTAATTGTAAGGGTCTTAAGTCTAGAAAGAAAATTTTAGGTTTAAAAATCTTGCACTTTAAGCCTATTACCTAAGTTCATTGAATGACTAAACAACTAAATAAGTGTAATAGAGATAAGACACTATCTTAAGTGTAGTTGTGTCTTGAATTCATTAAGATATCATAGTTAAACTCAATTGATTAATTAAAATCTAAAACTTTAGCTATACATTAAAGATTGGTAACGCTTAATCACAATTTAAAGTCTTCTGAATAAATTGAATAAAATAGTTTAGTTTAATTTAGAAGTTTGATTTGATAATCAATTAATTTAGATTTCTCTAGATAATTACATGCTGATTGACTTAATATTAGTAGTAGATCCTTGTAGGACAATATTTGGATTCACAAAGAGCCACTGTCTTACTTATTGATAGGTATACTTGCCTTAGGCTGGTCTTAGAATAAAATTGTGATTAAAATTGAAGTAAAAAGAGACAAAAATAATTTTTTGGTACCATTTCTAGAGATCTTCACAGGTAATACTAGGAAGACGTATGTGTCGATTAGTTTATAGTGTATTTTTATTGTTTTGGTTATTTTTATTAGTTTTTCTATTTTCCCCAATTATTTTTTGTATTTTATCTTTTTTGAAAGTTAAAATAAATAAATGAATATTGTAGCCCAAGGCTAGTTTAAGGTATAACCATAATGATGCTTAGGATATAAGCCATTCATTGACTAAAAACAAGAGCTAACCACTAAAGTAACAAGATACAAAGTCCTAATAGTTATCACATCATATCCATCATCAATAGCTACCTGTTAAATTCTAGAGGAGAATGAACTAGTAAAAAGGCTCACGAACATTCATTGCTCTTGTGTAATCAGACTACATTAAGAAAACCATCTATTAAGCAAATTCGATATAGCTAGTGCATCTTCCTCAAGTAATTATCAACAACTAAATGTTATAGTTAGTTCTTATGGCTTGAGATATCTTAGTACAGTCCAAATACATTGCCATAACCTCTCTAATCCATCCAGCTATTATATTGGAGAAGGCCTCTCATTTTATAATGGATTTGGTAAATAATATAACAATCCTTCCACACTAAATGATAAAAGTACGACATTCAAAAGCGAATCTAAAAGCAAACAAATCAAAACAAACGGAAAATCTAAAAGAGGATGCCCAATAGACGGTTTCTTTCTACTTGTATGCTTATAAACTTTCAAACAAGTATTTTGTAATAAGGACCAAAGGTGGCAGGTATAAATGCAGTTAAAAATAGATGATCCAAGCTTTATAAAGCTTGATTACACTGTTTATAAAGTGAATTCCCAAGCTACAAAAGGAATAGCCTATCCTTCGCATTAAGCCTTCCATGAATAACTAACCATATGAAAAAATTTTCCTTAAGAACTCCTTTTAAACTCTAAACCAGTTTTACCTAAGAAAGTTTAGGAGTAGGGGATTTAAACAAAGCATCACAATTTTTATTAATAAAGAATCTCGAAGGATGAAGGTTCCAAACAATTCTATGTACCTTACTCATGTTTGGCATGTACGGAGTGAAGTTGTCAACCAAAATGGAAGCCCCTTAGATAGAACAAGACCAAGAATTGTTCAAGATAAGATCGCTCATCTTGGCATTCGACGTGAAGGAGTTCCTTAAGTATTGTACAATAGGAACATAATATAAAGGGTCAATGTTTAACCAATAGTCAAACCAAATGTTAGTACCCCTACCATTTCCAATCTTGTGAATAGTCTCCCTACAGATAAAAGGATTCAATATGAGGATTTCAATCATTATCCAGGAGGAGTTACTTGTAGGAGTAATATGCCATATAGTCTTACCTATGAGAAAATAAGAATGGATCCATCTATAATGTAGATTCTATTTATAGGTAAATAGCTTCCAAAGTCTTCTAACCAAAGCAACATTGTTAGTTAGGTGGACAGAAACTAATCCTGATCCCCTATGATCTAATAGTCTAAAAATCTCCCTCTAACTAATTTTAGCTATAGGTTTCTTCCTGCTATCACCAGAACATATAAATCTACTGAGCATTCTATTAATGGTTTTAATAATTAGCTTGGTAAGGTTGACATGACTTATCCAATGCGAATGAAAAATGGATAGAATAAAAATCACAAGCTGAACTCGACTGACATATAAGAGGCATTTACTATATTAGCAGTTTATCCTTCTACCAATCCATTCAATTAACTTTCCATAATCTTTAAAAGAGATATTCTTAGTAGTTATTATAATGTCAAGGTAGACAAATGGAAGAGGGCAATGTGAGATTCATATAAGCTTAGACAATGGTAAGCCTATAATGTCTGCATTCGTAGCTATAAACAAGTTACATGTTCATTTATTCAATCTCAACCATTACATGTGATAAAAATGTCCTAATGGCTACATAAGTAGTGACATGAAGTGAGGATTAGCCTGACAAATGATAAGAATATCATTAGCAAAGGATAATCTAATAAGCGAAAGTTACTTGTATTTGAAGTAGAACTTGAAAGCCATATCATTCCTGATTTTTAGCTCCATGAATCTCAATAGGAACTTAATATAGGTAGTAAATAAATAAGGTTACAAGAAATCCTCCTACATGATGGTGCTCTTACTTCTAAATATGATGGTTAGCTCACCATTGTGATTATGTTGCATATCCTAAGTTACTTTTCAAATTTGTCTCCACCTTTTACTATGATGATGCTAATCTCGATTTTTTTATTTCAGGTTGAATGGAAAAGCCTCTAAATTGGATTATAGTGTTAAGTGTAACATTTTTGACCTTCTAACACTAATCTGCTTAACCATCATGCTAATTTTAGTGTACATTCATATTGGTAACATCTTACAGATGAGCCGAAATTTAATTCTAGGAATGCCCTAACCTTGTTAATTGAAAGCCATGCGCATTTACTATTACATAAGATTATATGTTTAGTGGTTTTTAACAAACTAAAGAGTAATAAATGTTATACACAAGAAATTTTCTTGCTATGGTGCATGGACCATAAGTAGAAAATTAATACATCATATAGATTGTTTAGGTCCATTGTCAAATGTTCTCATTAAACAAGGTAGTGGTTTCGGTATGAGTTACATTGTCACAACTCTTGCTTTACATTATCATCATGACCTATAGGATTTGTGTACTGAAGCCCATGATTATTTTAATCTTGAAAGTTTACGTAGATTGGAGATCGTGGAGCACTATTTTATGGCACTCTGAGATCCCTTATCTAGAACTTTTTTTTTTATAAAAGCAGTAAGGCAACTACACACTACCTATCTACTTCTGTTTCCCCCCTCATGATGATGCTGGTTCCTTTACTCCCCTTAAGGAAGTGGTAGACTGGCAACAGGTTCTATAAGCCATCCAAATCAACACCCAACTGCTGTTGGGTAATAACATGCATTTAGAAAGCTGAGTTTAAAACATCAAATCCACAGTCGAGTACGTCGTAGAACAACAATGGTCTCTAGTTCGGAACTTGAAGAAATATTTTTTCAAGTAGGGCACTGATACATCATCCTCCATGCCCACCCCATCCACATCTCTATAAGCCCTTCTAAACCTTTTTCCTTCTTCTGTTTTCTTTCTTATATTTTTTGTGATTGGCTTTTCTGTTTGTAGTTTTTTTTTTGTTATCTTTATTTTCACATTGAGAATAATGTGTTCTCTAAGTGTGGGAAGGTAGCTCTAACGTCGCTGTTTACATTTTCCATGGGATAGGGAACGCATGCTTTATGTTTGTTAGCTGATAAGTCATTTTGTTACTTGATTGTTGAATTTACTTGAATGCATAATTAACATGGCATTAAAAGGAACTAGCACAATTAGGATCAAGGTTATTCTGGGGTGAAGAGGTAATATCCTAAGACGTGAGTATCAAGATTTCCTTTCCATTGAAAATGAAAGTTAATTGAAGTGTTGCATACCTTTCTTACTTCCATGAAAATTTCATGAATGAATTTTTTAAGAACTTGAACTTAGTGGTAGGATGCATTGGCTTTCATTCATGAAAAGGTAGGAAAGAAGTTATATGATTTCATGGTGTAGATGTATTAATTTTTCAATACTCCTCTGATCTCTGTAAAACATGTAAAAGGGTTAAGAGTAAAGCCTAAGGATAGTTGTAAGTTATGATCTAGCTAGGTAACTGGGGGTGAACCCCAAAAGACATGCACTTTTGAGTAAAAAGAAAAGAATGACACTCTAACTTAATGATAAGACTGAAATTTATTAAATCTTTATATGCTTTTTAATGTCATTTCAATCTTATTTTATTGTTTAAATATTCAATTTGTGTTATATTTTGTTTAATGACAGGTTTATTACCTTAGCATAAATTTTGGGTCAAAGCATGACGAATTTAAAGTAATCGGAGCAAAAGCCAAAGATTATATTAATTTAAAAAAAAGAAATACATCAGTTTAAAAGCAAGCTGCCAAATTCATTTTGCTTGGGAGTTTTGTAACAAGCAAAAAAATGCGCAGCACTAGACTGTAAGAGGACGTGCATTCGATCAACAATAAGGCTACTAAATTAAATTGGCAATTAAGGGTGAATCCCTAGGAGAGTAGGAGAAGTGAGTGGGGACTAATGCTTGGGGTTGGTCGCTGAGTGTGGACGTGTGGGAGTTTCCGCTAGAGCTTGGCTTAGAGTCTTAGCTTGTGGGCTTGACAATCATGGCTAGCGGCTTGGAGTTGTCTGTTAGGGGTTAAATTTGTAGTATTCTTGGATGTTATTTTATGTTAATTTAACTCTATTCTAGTGCTTAAATGTTCTCTTTATGTGTTATTATGTTTACTTTGTATTAGAGAGCTTAAACATGAAGATTGGAGTCAAAATATGAACGTTGTGTAAAGAATCAACTCAAAAGTCAACATATAACGGCCCGCTATGTAGGGTGCCGTTGTACTGCTGTAGGCCGCTGTTTAAGGGGCCAGAAATTGTAGTTTGATAGCAGGATAAACAGGGTGCCGCTGTACCACGTGCAGTAGCTATTTTTTACCCAAATCTTCAATGTTTGCGGCTTGGCTTCTTCCTCCACTTGCAACTGCTCAATCCCTATATAAAGGGGCCTCTCCCAGACGTTTTAAACATCAGTTGTAGGATAAAAACACCTTAGTATTTAGATCAAAGTAGTCTTATGTTGGTTTTTCATTTCTTTCTTTTGTAATTTGAGTTTTTCAGGTTGTTTAGAGTTCTAACAGCTGTACTCATGTAGTTTTGAGTTAGAGTACCATCTGGGGATGTGATTTGGTTCATTTTAAACCCCATAGTTTTGTTTTGATTTTGTGAAGGAACTCTAAATCATCCATTAAAATTGTTTAAAGCTCAATTAAATTATCAATAACCAAATCCTTAGCTAAATTTAACATTTGGTAATTTTCAAATTTTTTTAAAAACAATTAAAAACCATTTTCAAAGTGTTTAAGCTGGGTTAGGGTATTTTAGCATTGTTTCAAATTTTTAATCAAATTATATGGATTTTCCTAAATAATTGTGATATAATTAACCTAGTAATTAACCGTTTTCCCTTGGGATAAAAATTTGGTATTTAAAATACTCTACTTTTTTAGTTGTTAAATAGGTACACTTGCCTTATTCAAGTTGGTTTCCAAAGTAAAATCGTTAAAAGTATTCTAAATTTCATAATCACCTAACCAATACACAACAAGAATTTTTACAAATAGAATGATCTTAAATGTTTCTTGATTTTGGTTTAATGGCCTTCATGTTCATTTGAATCCTAAAGCTTATGAATTTTCTTCATTCCTTCCTTTTCATATTTAAAGGTCACATCATGCTTCACTTAACTCAACGGCATGTCTTTTAACTCAATTAATTCATATCTTTGAATAATTTGATTTTACTTTCTTTTAATCACTAAAAATAAAATATTAGTATAAAATATGCTTTTTTATTATCAAAATATAGACCAAAATCTCTCATGGTTCAGTGATCTCCATATTTTAATGATGATAAAATGAAGTGTGACATTAAATAAAAATTAATAAAATGTACGTAATTCCTCACATGTCAAAGTAATGAAAATATTTATCTCTCTCTTAATCTATGCATCATTAATTTTATTAGTGTTACATTTTGCAATGATTAGGAGTTAGTCATTTTAATTTTTTAAAAAATAAATTTATTCAAGTGGCATTAAATGTGATCAAGTGAAAAATATAAGTTCTTAAATAAGAATCAATATATAAAATTTTGTCCTGTACGAAAATGAAGCATGTAGAGTTTCATCAAATGAGCAAATAACAAAATGTATCCATAGGATAAAAAACTAAACAATATCCCAAAAATAAATGTTAATTAAGATTTACTTATCTTCCCCCTTTTCAATATAAAAAAGGATAAAAGGGAGATAAAAATTAGATAGGCTATAAAGGAGTAGTTCATATTCAAAAGAGGCCGAGAATTTGATTGAGGCAATTTGTATAGTAATCTAAACAATTTTAAAAGAACTCTATCTCACCACAAATTAGTTTTAGTTTTCCACACATATATGTCAACTTAGTACATATGAATATCTACTCAATCTACATGTCCCTCTAGATCTTAACAAACCTTGCTAATTGAGAAGAAGTGGATACAAACAAAGGTCATGGATGGAATTTCCTCGTGATCAATGCCCTCATTGTTGAAGTGTAGCTCGTCTATCTAACTCTGTGCTAGCTTAAGTACTACATCCTTAGGAATTGGCGCCTCTACACCACCTCCATGCTTAATTTCAATTTTTTATGACCATTTACCACAAGTCATGCAACCATTGATTTCCTCTAATACCAAAGGCTTAAGAGAGGAAGAAATAAATGGGAATTAAAGTATAACTCATCCTTAGTGAGAGGAACGTGAAATGAAATATGTTGAACAAAATTAAGGAGCTAAATTTCATTTTTCTCATCCATCATAAAGGTTGATAAGAACTAGATATCATTAAAATTTTCATCAATCTTGTGGCCAATAAAAGATAAGTAGTTGAATTTGATGAAATGATGGAATTTTGACATAATCTAAAAGCATTAAAAAGAACTTTTAGGTTTACGATTAGTGTACCTAGTAGGGAACTACTCAAGAATTACCTTAGCATGGTTTGAGATAGAATATCATCCATTCTCTAAAAAATGTATGGTAAAATAGTCATATTGAATGAAATCAAAAGTGGGCGTTGATAGTTATATGGCATCCAAGAGGGGGGTGAATTGGGTGTTTAAAACTTTCTTGCAGAATTAAAATGCTTTAAACACCTTAGGAAAATTTTAAATATATGCAATCTCTAAACCAAAATTCAACCTAAAATGGAAGAAAAACTTTATGCCAATATCAAGTAATAATAAAACAAACACAAATGCTCAAATATAAAGGAGACAAGTGAAGAGATGGACACTAAGATTTATAGAGGTTCACCTACCCTAAAGATAAACTACATCCTCTCTCCAATTACTTGTTGGAAATTCACTAACAACAATCTTGGTTAAAGGCCAAAAGGAACCTTTTAAACAATCTTGATTCAAGGCCAAGAGGAACCTTTACAAAATCTTGATTCAAGGCCAAGAGGAACCTATCCAATAATCTTGATTCTAAGGCCAAGAGGAACCTATCAATCTTGCTTTTCACAAAGAGGGTGAAGAGTAACCCTATACAACAATCTTTTTATGGCAAAGAGGAGCCTTTCCAATACAATCAAAGTTTATAACTTTTTTCTGACAAGTACAGCCCCTAATCCAAGCTCCCTTGAGCTTTAAACCAAGCTTATATAGCTTATGACACCCTTGATCAAAACCAACACAAGATAAGGACTCACATGCAACAAATGCAATATAGAATATTCAATGCACAATTAAGGCATAAACCAATCCAATTCACAAACAAGGATTAACACAATCCAAATCTTCTTTATCCTAGGTGAAGATCAACCTAACAAATCTATTTTAAAGGCAAAGAGTAGCCTATATCACAATCAATAATTAATACAAAGTCAATCCCCCAATTTATGTAACCAAATACACCTTCAATGGTATTTCTATAATACTCAAGCAATAAAAGAAATTCTGAAAATTCTAGAAGCAAACCATAATTATTACAAGCCTCCTCAGACTTTAATAGATCACGAACAATTTAATTCAATCAATAAAAATGTGATTAAACTATCATATAATCAGATTAACCATTCAAACATGCAATCTATCCAAAATATGCAGTCTTTAAGTTCCAGCCTATAAACATACGAATTTAATCACCAAAATGATGTAAGTTAAATGAAGTAAACCTACTGCAACATTAATAGATAAGTTCACAATAAATCGCAGCGGCAAACACAATTTTAGCACATCAATTGAATGATCAAAATCAAGCACAAAGCTAGAATGCTAAACCTGGACAGCTTTGAGCAACCTACACAAATCAAGCTCAAATAAACAATATAATCACTTAAAATTTGAAACAAAAATACCAGCATACTCCTAGGATCTTAAGCAAACTCAAAACAATAAATTTGCACACCAGAAACTGATTAAAATCAAAAATTGAAATGTTCAAAAGGTGTTGTGTAGAAAACTTGACAGTTTTGATAGTTTTGAGTAGTCTGTGTTCTTTGAGCTCAAACACACGATTTGAGTACTTAAAAATTGAAGTAAAAGATCCTATGCACTCGTGAGACCTTAAGCAAAACGTGTATAATAATTTTAAATCAATAAAAGCAGTTTTGAAAGCTCAAAATTGAAGAACACAGAAGTTCAAAAAAATTTAACCAAAACATAGACAGTTTTGGTATATTAATTTTTGAAAGCTTGAAACAAACGATTTAATAACTAAATGAAAACACAAATTTTGCAGCACAAAAAACTATTTTAAAACACGAAACTGTGGATTGAATAAAAAATATAAAGAAAATAAGGAAAGCTGTGAATAATTGAATGATTTATCTTTGTAATGTTGTTTTTAGGGCATCTAGACTTGTTAAATCTATTTAGGAATCATATATATATATTGTTAGGAGATGTTTGCAGTCGTTATAAATAAAAACTAGCCGTTTAGGAGGTTAGAAAGTCGTTTAGTCCGAAAATCCAAAACTAGCCTTTGGAGTCTAAGCTAGTAACGGTGCCCTTTGGGATCATCAATAACGTCGTTGTTTCAAGAACAACCCACTATGGATGGCTTATGGAAATTAGGGTATAACGGCACCTTTTGGACTTAACAACGACGCCGTTTATTAGATGAACAGGCCGCCATTATGCCTTTAGAAAACATAATAAATACTCCAAACCAAATTCAAAACTTTCCAAACAAATTCCTATCATTAATTAAGTCTTTAAACAAGTTTTAAAGCATAATTCAAGGTTGATTGAATCAACAAAATATTTCAATCAATTCAAAACATAACAATTGCCTTGATTATGAAAACTTTTCATTTTAACCAACTTTAAAACCTATTTAATCACTTCATACATCATAAGTTCGTAACACAAAGATGATCAAATAAATTCAAACATACATAACCAACACTTAAGTAATATTTTAATGCACTTAAACATATCAATAAACATTCATTAAATCAATTACTCACAATCTAACTAAATTATGCAACATATGGCCGAAATTTCATTCTAATTCAATTCGTAGTATGCCAAGGCAATAATCAAATCAAGTTAATCACTAAAACTTCAATTCAACTTCTATATGTCTATATGCAAATGTTTATGCAAATATTAGAGACCTTTTCAAGCATTGATTAAGATCAAGAAGACTTACAACTTAAGACCTTTCCTAAGCCTAACTAACTTGATCTTCTTTTCTTAATCATCAATCTTCTCTTGATCTTCAAGCTTGATCAGCACTTGAACTTTATCATTTGATCTTTGATCTTCAAGCTCTTGATCATTTAATGCTTGAGCTCTTCTACCTTAGCTCCACAAATATGCTCTTACACTTTACACATCAACCTATCTTTTAAACATCAAAGACTTAAACATTAGTAAGAATAATGTTTTCTCATCATCAAAACAAATTATTAGAATCGCCTTGGTTCAACAATCGTTGTCTATTATTAGTGAGTTATGTTTTAATAAATTCTTTCCTAGCTTCTGTGATGTTTTGAAGTTAAAGGATAGTAGATTAATGTGGATTTAGGGTTCAATTGCAAGTAAATGAAGAGAGGAGAAGAAATCAATGTCTATTTGGACTTCATCATCGGATTAGTACTCAGTCATGGTGAGTTATGTTTTTTTTGGTGTTGTGATTGGTTTTTTGGCCCTTGCTTCTATTGTTTTATGGTTAGGAAATTAAGTAGAGAGTTGGATGGATTGGAGCTTGAGTGAGTGGGAGTTATGAAGTGCCAGAAAAAAGAGATAGAGCCTGGAGATGAGCTTACCGAAGAAGAAAAGGGATGATCAGTGAAGAAGAAGGAGATGTCGGGGTGGAGAAGAAGGTGATTTAAGGTCAATTTGGGATCTGTAATAAGATGTAAGGGCACTTCAGTAAACTCGGTGAGATAATTATATGATTTAATTAATTATGCAAGATATGTGGAATTTGTAAAATTTATCAAAATAGTTCTCGGTATTATTAAATTAGTAAATTATGCTATGATAGTATATATTTTTTGAAAATATCAAGTTGTGATAATTATGTGAATTAAATGAATGTTGGAATGATAAGTTCCTAAAATTTAAAATGGGTTTCATATTTTGAATAATTATGAGTAATGTATAATTTAATTAATTGATTAACTATTTGATTAAGAAATTTCCTTTTAAAATGAAATAATATTTTTTATTACGATTTCCTATTGAGTTATGGCATATTAATTTACGTTAATTGAGTTGGAGTGATATGGGGGTATCTTGAGTCCTAGGGAGATCTTTACTTTAATTGAGTTGGAGTGATATGATAAGTGTGCATTTGTATGTGCTTTTCTAAGTGTTTAGCTTGTGTTTCTTTGCATTTTAGGTTGTCATTGTTGTG
>JAOXYD010246126.1:0-16726 GCA_028565735.1 Pinacopodium congolense
GTGGCCAGTAGCCAAGGAGTAATGATCCTCGACCTAATTTTAGCAAGTTCCCTTCAAAATAATTTACATTGAAACTCCAGGTTACCTACATATATCATAGTGATAGAAACCAAGGCCCGAGTTTAAAGGATTCTTACCTCGTAATAGATGAATTGGCTTAATTACTACTAATTTAGTAATTGGAACATTTAAGGATTCAATGTTATCACCACTCGGCCATTGAAATGTATATTGTGATTGGACAAAGTTATCCAATTTTTATCCAAAGACCAAAGACCACGAAAAAATTGTTTTCTTTTTATTTTGGTCTCAATAAGACCAACAAAATGAGGTCACTTAAGGCTAAAATTTCCTTCAACATCAACTGCTTATTAGGGTTGTTCAAGCCCCTTACATTCCATATGACAAAATTCATTTGGAAGGGGAGCTATTGGTCTTCTTTTGCCTGGGCTTCTTGTAAGTTTAAGTTTCAATAGCTCTTTAGTCAGATGCACTTTCCATTGTTGGAGCATCATTCAAATGAGGTTCTAGGTAGCCCATGACATCAGACTCTTCGAAGGATTTGGAAAGTCTGACCTAGTAAGTTCACTAGATTCATAGGGAAGGGATTGTAACCTGGTTTGCTGCATTTGAAGGCTCATTAAGATGGGGTTCCAAGACTGCTAGGCAAGGACTTGTAGGAGTAGAGCAATCCAACATAAGGCTTTCTTGTAGCCGGGCTAAAGGAGTGCAGGGGCTATTACCCTTCTTTTATAATCTCTTCGAGGAGTTTGGAGTCTTCACCTTAGGGACCCAGGGCTATAATTTAGCCAAGCATAGAGGGAATGCTTACGACTGTTTGAAGGCATTTAAGAAGGAGAAATACCACTGAAGAATAACTATTCGAATGTCTTGATGGGTCAGATCATAAGAATGCAACACTAAATGATAAGAACACGTGATTTGAAGGTTAAAAGGGTTAGACCCTGATGGTCATAACCCTACTGCCTTCAAAAGCGCATCTTTTTCGTTCTAGTCTTTCATTTTATTTTTCTTTTTCTTTTTCGTGTATGTAGAGGGATAAATGTATGGATGATTAAGTGCATGGCCCTTTTTCCTTTAATAAAGCGTTCAATTTCTTTAATATTTCAGATATGTTTTTATTTTAGAATTGAATAATTTTAAGCAAATTCGAACCTCTTAACAAGCCCACAAAGTCTAGCTTCATTGTCTTAAAAATTTTCTAACGAAAATAAAATGAACTTGACAACGTATGAGGACTTTAACTCCTTTTCCTTAACAAGTTTCGAAGAAATTAAATTGAACTTGGCAAGTTTGAAGACGCTAGCTAGTTTACCGTAACAAAGAAGTTAAGCTAAAATTAATAGGCTTATGGAGTTTACAAATTGATAGGTCTATGGAATCTAACTCCTTTGTCTTAACAAATTTCATAGAAATTTAATTAAAATTGAGATGTTTGAAGATTTTAGCTTCATTTCCTTAACAAATTTCGAAGAAACTAAATTGAAATTGACATGCCTATAGAGTCGTTTGTCTTGATAAATTTCAAAAAATTTTAATTGAACTTGAGATGTTTAAGGAGTTTAGCTTTTATAGAAATTAAGATAAAATTAAAAGGTTTGAGGAGTCTATCTCCTTTACTTTGACAAATTTTAGAGAAATTAAATTGAACATGACAAGCATGAGAAGAGAAGTCTATGTCCTTTACCTTGACAAATTTTAGAGGAATTAAATTGAACTTGACAAGTATAAGGAGTTTGAATTCTTACCCTTGAAAATTTTCAAAGAAGTTAAATTACAATTGACAAGCCTGTGGAATCAAACTCATTTTCCTTAACAAATTTTGGAGAAATTAACTGATCTTGACAGGTCTGTGAAGTCTAACACTTTAGACTTGAAAATTTTGAAGAAATTTTAATGAACTTAACAAGCATATGAAGTCTAACTCCTAATACTAACAAATTTGATTATTAGCTTGAAATTTTCCAATATGATGTTATTTCATAAAAAGGTTTCAATATCCATGTACATCTCTTATGGCCTTGAGGCTTGAGTATTATCCTTTATACTAAGGCGTTTGAGGCTCTTCTCCTATATTTAAGGCATCTAAGCTTACAAGATTTTCTTTTACCCTAAGAATCTAAGTGACTTCTCTTGTAGGCTCTTGTTTACACTTAATGCCTATAAGTTTTTGTTTTATGCTACAGAGTTAAAGGAACTTGTCTTGGACTTTAATACCTTTAGGCTTATAGGTTTTTATTAAGTTGAATTGAATAAACCTCTCCTCCAACTAAGGCCTTTAAGCTTGAAGGATTTTGTTTTTAGGGCATGAATTTCATTTTAATGAAAATGAGACAAATATTTTGTTAGCAATTATATGTTGTACGTATAACTTTTTTAGAACTTATTTTAATGTTAATACTTCCTTATATGAGTTTTATTCTAGATATGAGGCACCTCTAAGCCATCTAGCCTCTCAATTTTATAATTTTTCAGGTTTTCTTTGAAAATATTTTCTATATGAGAATTCTAATTTTTTTCATGACTAAAATCCCATGTTGGATATTTTGATATCTTGCCTTACAAACATTTAGGGGTGTTTGTTATCAATTATTTGTCCTATTTCTTGTTTTCTTTTTCTTAGGCATATAAACTTAAGGATAAAAGTGTGTTTGGTTAGGCTAGGTTTTATAATTTCATTTTCAGAAATAGAAAAACTGAAACTAGAAAAAAAGAAATAGGATGTTACCATTTCTCTCTATTTTAAAAGCACGTTTATAATACAACAACAATAAAAAAAATTTTAACTGGGCATTCTTCTGGTTTATTCTTTCTCTTCATTTCGATACAAATCTCTGCCTTCTCTTCTCTTATCTCTCTTTTCAAATATGCTATTAATAAACCCAAATCCATATCTCTGCCTTCTCTCCTTTTTACTCTCTTTTCTTCTATGTTTTTTAGTAGTAGAAATGAAAGTTGTTCTAATTCACTCTCATCCTTATTTTTTACCATTATGCTTTCTTATGCTTTTTTTTTTTTGCTTTTTATTAGAAAAATATTCATTTTATGACTTATGAGTTTCTTATTTTAGGTTATTTTCTCAATTTGGTGGATGGTAGTCTCTGATTAAAGCTGCTCAACGTTGCTGTCACAGGATATGCTATGCACTACAAATTCAAGAGTTTATAATCTTCTTTTATTTTGTATTTGTAAGCAGCTTTTGAACTTAATAATTAGCTAATGCCTTCCTTGTTGGCTTATTGATGATAAGTTTTTGTATTTCTGTTCGATCTTCTCTCCATTTGCTCATATATTGCTATATTATTCACTTGTTTCTCTAGTGTCACAATTACTTACCTTGGCAGATGCCATCTTTTAAATGAAATTGTATGTCATACTAATTGGGTAACAATATTGGTATCGTAGTACCAAGTTATAGGAATATGTCTATGGATATGATTTTTGAGGATGGGATCTAGTGAATTTAGAAATATATAATTAGTTGGAAATATTACGAAAGTCCATTTTATATTTTCTAACCAAATATCTTTTAAGAGATTTTCATTGTTCTATTACTTTTGAAAGTGATTCTTGTTTGTTTCTTATGGTATAACAATATAGTTTTTCTTTTCTTTTCTTATGAGTAGGATGATGCAATTTTGATGGCATCTTACTCTAGTTTACGCAAATTAATTCAGTTTATTACACAAGGATTCATGAATATTAGTTTACCTTCTTGCAAGAACTTTAACTTCAATTCTTATCTACTCTTTGGCCATCTTTTATATGTAATTATGTCAAGGAGGAAGGATTATCTCAATGACTCCCAATTTTAGTTTGGAATTACGATCTTTTTCTACTTGGAATATAGGACAAATTTTGCCTTAAGGGAGGGAGGGAGAACATTTGGAGCATGTGTAGTTTCTAAAGTAATTAGCTAAAGCCATTTGCTCAGGTAGAAACTTGAAGTAGGAGTTTGAGGAAGACCTGAGACTTATATAATGAAGGAAAGGAATGTGATGTGATCAGTTCACACCTAGTCAACATTTGATGCCAAAGGTATCTAAGACATGATCATGAAGTTTTGATGTTAGTTCAATTTTTAGGATTCTAAGTTCAAGTTTGATAGTGTACAAGTTTTCATCTTAGCTTAATCATTACACTCTTATTTTAGTGGAATAATTTCTAGTACTAGATCAGTACTTTATTTCCTAGTCACTTTATTCTTTCATTTCATACACTTATTTGAAATGTGGAATAAGATCTCATGCCTAGCCACCTTGAATTGTCATAGATCATGCGGTATCTATCATTTGGATTCAATATCTTTAACACACCAAGGATGATAGGGCATGTTTAGTTGGGTTGTAGGTTTTGATTTTTTGTTGTAGTTATTATATTTTTATATTGGTTATTATGTTTTTTTTATTTCTGTGCTGTTTTAGTGTGTTTTCTTTATCGATTTTTGTGTTTAGAAAAATAAAAAACGAAAACTAAAAACTAAAGTGGAACTAAACATGCCCTATCTTTCTAGCTTCCATAAGGTTTAGTAATGTTTCCATGATAATTATAGTTTATTAATTTAAGAATACAATTTGATATAAAAATAAAATAAATTAAAATTTAATATTAATATATAATAGTATAATAAAAATAAAATAAAAATAGGACAATATAATTAAACAAGTTTTTATTTTCATTTTTTCACAAATTTCATTCAAACTTTTTTTATTTCAATTTTTTGTTACATATTTTAACTAAATAGGTTTTTATTTTTTAATAAAAAAGAAAAAGAAACCAAAAACATAAAATAGAAATAAAAATATAATAAAAAAGTGATACCAAACAACCCATTTAGTTTTTTTTTACCTTTGTTGGTACATTTTATTTTTATGTTTGTGATAGATGCACTCTTTAATTAGGTTGAGTTCTAAACGAAAGTTGATTAGTATTCCCATAAAAGTTATAGGATGTACCTTTAGACTTAGTAATTTTAGCTCTATAAGAATTAAGGCTTCAACATCAAAGAGAAGGTCAAAGGGTAATTCTCTAATGGGAATTATTGATATTGCCTAGTATCCTATAGTATGTTAACAAATCTCTTATGTCAAGCGCATTTAACATCCTAACATTGAATTTCAAACCTTGTATTATTACTTTATTTGTGACCTCTTCTAACCCATTAGCTTATGGGTGTGCAATAGATTATAATTGATTCACTCAATTTCCAACTCTTCAAAAAAATTCTTGAAGTCCCTGCTATCAAACTGGGTTCTGTTGTTTATAATTGTTACTTGTGGAACCTTATACCAATTTAAGAAACCATTAACTACCTTCTTTATCACACTGGCTAAGGGTTCTACCTCAGTCCATCTTGTGAAATAATTCATCGTGATAAAGAAAATTTTAAGTTGTCATAGTATAGGGAAGAGTGATTTGAGAATATTCATTTGTCTTTAAGAGAAAGGGATGGCACTTGATAATACAATATAATAAGAGATAGGTGAATGATGGAAATTTAAGTACCTTTGGCACTTGTTACATTTCCTCAAAATCTCTTAAACTTCCCTTCAAATTATAAACTAAAAGTCTTAAATCAAGGGAGATTCACCTTATTTTGATGTTAACAAAACACCGAATGGACTAATGTTTTTATATGTTTGAAGCATTGAAAGATGTTAAGCTTAAAATGCTAAAGGAGATGTTTAAGGAGTCTTTGAGCTAAAATGAAGATCATGAAGTAAATTGATCAAAACTTAAAATTTTTGGAAGAATTAAGTTGGAATATATATAGTTTTGACTTGTATTATAATTCATATTTAAATTTTCTTTAATGGTTAAAGAGGAACTTGCATAATTATTCATAATTTAGAATATGCATATAAGTTGCATAATCAAGAGGAACATTGTATGAAATATTTCAATAATCCTCTTGATTGTTAAAAAAAATTTGGGAAGGTTTCTATGAGTCTAAAAAATGTATAAAAGTGTTAGGAACTAATTTGGATTGGATAGGATGTGTTTAGACAAGTTTTTGTATGGTTTTTAAAGTTAAATGGTGGTTTGTGAAGGGGCTAAATGGCAATATGTGAGGCGTCATTTAGTATGCGTTCCCGAAGATCTAGGCCATATGTTTTGAGTTAAATAGAACTATACTAGACCAGCCATTTAGCATACGTTCTGATAGCTTGTTGCCAACTATTAAATAATAATACCTAATTAAATCTCATAATGCAGTAGATGGCAAGTTAGGATCGAATCACAGGAGTTACTTGCTATTGCTATTTCGAATATTACAAAGAAAAATAAAAATGAAAACATCTGAAGATGATGAAAGCTAAACTAAGCTAAGATGCAAATAATGAAATCAAGGAACAAAAACAAATAAAAACAAGAAAAAGCTACTAATAATAATAAAGAAATAAACTGAAGGCATCATCGAGATTTTGGGATAACTTTTGATTATCAAATTTGGATAAAAAATGCTCTAACCAAGGTGTTAGCCTATAGGTTCGAAAAAACTTTCAAACTTTAGAATAAGCTCTCTAAGTTTAATAGTAAAGACGCATTAGGTGATAAGGAACGACTAAATTAGGCCATTAATACACAAGCTCGAAAAGTGTAACTTGAAGGTATGGGATTCTAGACTAGTTAGTTAAGTATGCTAACAAATCCAACTAGCCTATTTGTAACACCTCTATATGGAAACTATAACCATCCACACAAAAGTCAACTGATACATAATTACATCACAAAACTCCCTGATGCTTACATTGTCTTTTAATAACAGTAAAAACATATTTTTATATTCACTTACATGATAACCTAAAAGAAAACATATAAGTTCCTTTAACCGTTACATGTACAATAATATGTAACTAAAAACATATTTTTAAAGTACTTTTTCTTCTACTGGTTGGCCTTGATCCCTGTAGTTGTTCCTTGTACCTCACTCTTATAATTTGGACCTACACGGATTAACACTCGTGCTAAACTGGAAAGCTTAGTGGGAAAACACTTAGTTTGGATGACCACTCACAGCAGTCATCCGCTAAGTACATACATGCATGAACATCATACAAATATAAATAATAATGGAATAATTAATCAAATGAGCAATGCACACATGCTTCAATACATTTTTTTTAGTATTAATACAAATGCAACTACTTCCTTTATTTTCTATGTTAAGCCTACACATTTCTTGTGGGTATGGATAACGGGTGCTGTGGATATCCAAAGATATCAAACTTTGGATACCAAAATGCCTGAAGGTATCAGTCTGTGGATACCCAAAGGTATCAAGTTATGGATACTCGAAGGTATCAAACTATGCACACCAGTGGTGTCAAACTGTAGTAGCTACGTTGTAACCCTATAAACATGCTTATCTATTTACAACCAAGATAATAGGGCAAGTATCATAATATTTTCTTTAGCCATTTACAAATTTCACAATTCATATATTAATCACAATTCATATATCAACAAATCATATGGAATCTATTTCATGTCATAAACAATATATATGCTTAGAATGTATTATGCTCAATCTTTAAATTCCATTGTTCAATCACTTAATTCACACATGACAAGGTTAATTGCATTTATTTTGAAGTGTTTGAAAGGCTTCATGCACATTCAAAAGATTGGGCTAAACGAAAATAATACTATGATTGTGACAAACTCTCTTTTCATTCATACCGCTACTTGTTCCTTAATATGCAGATCGCAAAATTCAGAACTGGGTTTTGAGATCTTCCAAACATGTTTTCCCCTCTGTATTTGGTTTCTATAGTATCAATAATCAAACCATTTGGAATTCTAAATCATAAGATATAAACAAAATAGCATAAGTTGTTCCAAAACAATGGCAGTATCAGGTCGCCTATTTCAACCTTAATTTCGAAGGTCCTAAAGCTAGAATTAAATCAAAGTGTTTCTAGAGATATTTACCCCTATGTCTTAGGTTTCATATGCAACTAGAATCATATAATTTTTGGGTTCTGTAGGATTTTTTATGACTCAAACAATGTGACTGACTCAAGAAAACCCTGGACATAATTCCACTATACAATACTCTCTTATAATATTCAACCAATTCTATCCAAAATAACACCAAAGAACCATCCCATAACAATTACACATAAATTAAGTGAAGTCCCAAACCTGAAAATTGACAAATTAGGTCGTCTATTTCCATTCCTTCCCTTCCTCTTTATCTTTACTTGGGATAAAGAAGATAAAATGGAAAGGAGAAAATCTAAAATTAGAATGTCGTGAACCCCTTCTCCATATCCCCATTCCAGAACTTTCAATACCCACACACATGCTTTATTATTATTGATCACACGTGCCTTAATCTAATTGGTCTACATATGCTTTAATCTGATTGGTCCATATGTCCCTTTTTGAAAAAATTGCATGTTAGTCCTTCTTCTTCCTTTACTTCCCATATTAGCCTACACTCATATTAATGGATTTCATTCCCTTATTTCTTAATTTTCTATTGTCATAAATTTCATGCAATTTGGTTAATTATTTCAAGAATTATACCCAAAACATCACATGTTTTTTCGAAAATAGGGGCAGTTTCCATGATGCAACGTCAAACCATAATTTGAAGACTTTAAAGGCACAATAAAATTTTGGTTCCTTCATGAAAGTTTTAGCTCTATGTCTCTAGATTTATTCTCAATTAGAATGATCCAAAATAGAGCTATACATACCAAGATATGGCCTAATTATTGAGGTATGTTCATACAAAAAAGAATAGATTACCCATTTACCCAAATCTTTTACATTAGATACCTTTATATTAATTTCTTTGTTATGTTCACTTCCTGATGCACCTTAGACATGTTATCATGCTTCTAGGGTATATTTTGGGGTGTTGCACTATTGTTACTTTTAGGAATCATTAAGGACTATTACATATCACATGCTAAATCCTAGCATTTAAATTAGGAAATTACCTAAAGGGTGATCAAGCCTAAAGATAATACCTAATTCATGATATTTAAATAAACTCTCAAACTAATCTAAGCATAAAAGTGCCAAATCAATACAAACTCAATCACATTCTCACAATTAATTATCCCTTCATCCCTCTTATACCTTTAAATCGTTAATAATTTAGCCACACATACTCAAATAAACCAAAACAAAGATTAAAGGAACACAATCTATTAAATAAAACCAAGGCTGAAAATTTTATAGCACAAAAAGAAAATCACAATTCAACACTTAATCTAACACAAACTCAAGTTACTTATGCTATTAATTCATGAACTAAAACCTAATTCAACAAATCTCAAATTAACACTTTAAACAAAAAATTCAGCCCATATAAATTAAACTAAAAATTGATATTAAATGATTGATATCCTAAGAACATGCAGAAATCCTAACTATCAAGTATAAATTAACCAAAGATACTAAGAATAAATGAAAACCCATAAAATAAAACTTTACCCAACTTAATACTTGATAAAGACAAACCTAATAATATAAAAATCAAAGCTCAAGCAAGAAAAACATAGGTTGGAAAATTGAGAATAAAATCCATTCATAAGTATATAGGCATGGTTCCTTATAATATCAAAAGGTTCAACTACAAACTTATAATGAACAACCTAATAGTCTGGAAAGGAGAAAAACATTATTACCTAGGAAAGCACTAAATTAAGGAACTAAATGCCAAAGCATTTAGTAATATTAGGCATAAAGCATTTGGAAATAAAAAGAAACAGCTCAACTAATGAAAGGTGCAAATAACATAGAGGACAGAGGCAAAACAAACAACAACAAAAAACCAAGGAAACTCCAATAAAATGCTCCTAATGTGAATATTATAAAGAAAAAATGAAAATCCCAAGGAAAGCTCTAGAAAAATGCTATTGCCGCCCATCCAAAGAAAGCTCCAAAGACGTTGTTTTCACTTCAAGGAGAGCTCCTCCCTTTTAAATGTTTTTGCTTTTATCTTATATGTGGAAAGCTCCTCTCTTATTAAGTTTTTAAAAGCTTTTTTGTCCCACTCTCCCCTAGGGCCTCATGTCTCTCCTGCAAAGTTTTTTTAATCCTTTAAAAGCCTCCTCTCTTTTTTCTTTAAAAACGTTCTTTGCAACTCTCCTTTAATAATGTTTTTTGCCTTTATTTTTTTAATGTTTTAAAAGGGTGAGTCATGTGCTTCTCAAACATGTGACTTGCCCTCCTCCTTTTTAATTTTTTTTCTTTTTTTTTGTTTTATAGTTGAGGTAACCTTCGGTTTTTAGTTCCATAATTGAGTCCATCCTCTCATTTCTTTATCCAAAATTCATCCAAAAGGAGTTAACCTATTGATTAAGCATAATCTAACACTAATTAAGCATTTTTAAACCAACAATAAGAATGAAGTTAAATGAATTTGCATACAAAAAATGATAAAAATCATTCCCATTAAATACCTTCACACTTGAACCATTGCTTGTCCTTAAGCAATTCAAACATAACCATTACATTTTATCAATTCATTTTCAAAGAAACCAAGTGCATGCAATCTTTCAAACTTATACAAACTCAAGTATTAAGCTTTATATATATCATAATTGGTTTTCATCAGTACACATAAAAAGAATTAAATGAAGACACTATTGATCAAAGGTAAGCATAAAACCAAGATGGATTATTCTCATGGTGTTCGCTTATTTCACCTAAGTCTGTGAGGGTTATTGTTTCGTTCAAGACTCCCTCTAGGAAACCACACTACCATAGGCTTACAAATTCACGAATTCTCTTCCACATAGATTACATGCTACTATGGATCAAATGGCCTATACTCGAGGTTGTAATGGGGCTTGGGCTTAGGTGAGGTATAAAGTTTTGATGGGTGTCTCACAAGTATTCACAAACTACTAAGTGTAGAGGGACAACTAAATATGAATTTTGAGATATGCATGTAAATACAACTAACTACTCATCACTAATTATTTCTGCTATATTTAATTCTTTTTCTTTTTCTTTTCTTTCTTTTCTCTTGTTTTTCAATTTTCTTTTCTTTTCTCTTGTTTTTTCTAAAAAAAAAGGAAATAATAAGGAAATAATAACAACAAATATATACAATGCACATCATGAGTAGAGGTCACATGAGAAGAGGTATCTATCAAATCATCTTAAAATATAATGTAAACTAAAAGTCCGAACCTAATGCTCACTGAGCACTTTTTTAGACTTGTAATTGGGTAAGGCTAATGGAGTTTTTAGGTTTTAAGGTGTTTACTTTCCAAACCAAAAAGATAAAGGCTCAAAAGGGGTTATAAGGGATAATAAATTGGGTAGGTCATTTAAGTCAAGTGTTAAAAATAAAGAAGGCTTTAATCCTTTCCATATAGCATGCATTTAGTAGTGTCAAACCTGTTTAGAGTAAGTTCTGAAGGTGATCTTGTTAGGGGAGCATCACACACAATAAAGAAAATGAAATGATCGGAATGTAGTCATATAAGCTCAATGCCTTATAAAAGTTTACATATGAAAATCTTTCATGATTTCATGAATTGCCTAATCACTCAAGTATTAATTTCTGACCTGTAACCTACTACTTCAATAAGTAAACATGATTTACCTTGTACTCAAGTAGCCTAATCCAAAGTCAAGTATATAACTCAATCTCATTCTAACTACTATAATAGAATTTCATGGTATAACATAAATACATGTCATAATGACTTAGGTGTAAAACGTTTTTCAACTTACCCCACCCCACACTTAAATGGGACATTGTTCCCAATGTCCAAAAAATAATAAAAGCACATGGAAAAAGGATGAGAATAGAAGTACTCCCTTAGATTGAAGAGGCCATATGGAGCTGGACAACAAAAATTGTAGCTTCCTTCTTGCCTTCTTACATGCAAAATAAAAAAAAGAAAATAAGTGAAACATTCACAGTAGATAAACCATAACCTATTTACAAAAGGAAGAAAATCACACAAATAAAAGGATAAGATGGGGTGCCTCCCAGCATGCACTTATTTAAGGTTACTAACTCGATCTTTGTTGTGCACTATCTAATGTCAAAAGAATAGTTGGACCCGATAAAAAGCATTTCTAAACTCAATGATGAGCCTAGAACAGTTGCCTTAAGATAGGCTCGTAGTCAACTAAATAAAACATGTCATCGAAGAGGTGGAACCGCATTGCATCACCATCATAGCCTAAGGTCCAATCTCTTTTATGGGCATCGTCTTTCTCCCAGGATGGTCTCTACAACGGAGTAGGCATTGGGTGTGAAGACTCTTCATCTTACTTATCACCTTCGAGTTTTAGTTTACTTGGCCACAACTCTTTCATCAGTTTTGTATCCTACTCTTCCTCTCTCATTTGCTCCCCTTCTTATTCTTTCTTTTGCAAACTATTAAGAAAAAGAAACGAAACTTGGTTAGTAATAACATAAAATGCATCACTTACCATAGGAGGTGTTGTATCCTCTTTATTTTCTCAAATGAATGCCTCTTCCTCTCCTAGCAACTCTTACTCTTGCTCTCCTTCGATCACTTTCGGGTTCTCCATCAGGTCTCCACTCCTTGATGGATTAAGCACACATCATCCTTAGCATCACTCTCCTGTTGGCTAAGAAAGCTTGTAGAAACTTAGACTTTTATGTTTTTGATCACATCTGCCAATTGTCTTAGTTGATGCTCCATGTTCTTCAAGTTACTCATCGTTTCCTATTGGAATTGAAGAGTACTTATTGCTAAAATTTGTATGATATTCTCCAATGACATCCCATCAACTTGTGGTGGAGATAGTGGAGGTGGAAGTGGAGGTGGAGGTAGAGGTGGAGGTATGTATGATCTTGGTAGCACATGGGTGGAAATCCAAACTCATGCTGCTCGTCCTGTAAAATAGGATAAGAACTAGCAGGATAACCAAACAATGAGCAAACTTTATATACCTTAACTTCTTCTTGATCCATTCTTGCTTATGCAACTAAGGGTGTGAGGTTCATCACTTGATACTCTAACTTGGAAGTAGCAAGGAATTTAAACTCGTTATCAGGATAATAAGAATAGGGATGAAACTTAAAAGCATGCTGATAATGATTTATTGCTACATAAAATTTCTCAAAATTTAGAGAAAGTTGTGAATAAAAAATAATCAAAAGACAAGGTAACCAATGACAACAAAAACAAAAACAAAAGCAAAAACAACACAAGAAATAGCAAAATTACCACGTTAGCTCCTCGATAACGGCACTAAAAATTTGATAGCTTGTCACCAACTATCAAATAATAATACCTAACTAGACCTCATAATACAATAGATGGCTAGTTAAGGTCAAACCACGAGGAGCTAGTTTCTATTGCTATTTCAAATGTTGCAAAGAAAAATAAAAATAAAAACTCCTAAAGAAGATGAAAATTAAACTAAGAGAAGATGTAAATAACACAATAAAGGGACAAACACAAATCAAAACACGAAACGACTTCTAGCAATAATAAAGAAATGGGTCGAAGGTATTATCGGAATTTTGGAATAATTATTAATCCTCGAATTTAGATAAAAGATGCTCTAACCAAGGTGTTAGTCTATAGGTTCAAATAAGCTCTAAAACCCTCAGTTCCTCTAACTTAGGTAAATTTAACAAGCTCTAGAAATACTCATATCTTCACAATAATTTAGAAAAAGCTCTCTAAGTTTAATAGTAGAGATGCATTAAGTAATAAGGAATTACTAACTTCGGCTACTAACACATAAGTTTGGAAAGTGTAACCTAAAGGTATGAGACACTAGACTAGTTAGTTAAGTATGCTAACAAATCTAACTAGCCTATTGCTACTTTTGGAAATCGTTAAGGACTATTATGTAATATATGCTCAATCCTAATATCCAAATTAGGAAATTACTTAAAGAGTGATCAAGCCTAAAGATAATACCTAATTCATGACATTTAACCAAAATCTTAAACCAACCTAAGCTTACAAGCAGCAAATCAATATAAACTTAATGATATTCTCATAATTAATTATCCCTTTATCCCTCCAATACCTTTAAACCCTTAACAATTTAACCATATATACTCAAATCAACCAAAACAAAGATTAAATGAACACAATCCATTTAAAAATTCATAGTACAAAATAAAAATCATAATTTAACACTTAATCTAATACAAACTTAAGTTACTTATGCTATTAATCAATTAACTAAAACTCAATCCAACAAAACTCAAACTGACACTCTAAACAAAATGAGGTAACCTGATGATTAAGCATAATACAATACCATTTAAGAATTTTTGAACCAAAAATAGGAATAAAATTAAGTGAATTTACATACAAAAATATGATAAAACTTATTGATATCATGTTCGCAGTACTTAAATAGTACGATGTTGTTTAAGCCCCAAGAACTATCATTTAAGAGTGTATTCACGCTCAACAAATTTGCTCAAAAGGAAACTTAATTTTAATGTATTAGAATGTTTTAAAATGGTAACAAACGGCTAGTTTGATATCCTAGGACTATAAACAGGTTTATAACACTCATTTTAATAATCCAAGTGTTTGAAAAGTGACCATTTAAGTGTTTAAATGAATTGTGGAGTTCTTTATTGCTCTTGTTCTTTGAGCGTCTTCTTGTACACATTTTGCATTCATTTTAAGTTGGTGTTAGCCTCTCAAATGCTCTAGAGAGTATTTAAGTGAGAATTGTTCTTATGAAAGGTTATTCTTTAGCCTTGAAAGAGAATGAAAGGTGTACCTTGAGCCTTTGAAAATGAGTTGTAATATGAATTTATACTTAATTATTTTGATAATTGAACAAAATCTCAACAATGGTGTTAGGGATTAAATATAAGAGCAAGTGGATCACTTTGAATTAGAATAAATTGGTAGTATCCTTCTTTCCTTACTCTCTATAATTTTTATGTAATTCTAGTTGTCTTTTAATTTAATTCTTTGTTCAAAAGTTGTGATTGTAATTTTATCCATTTAATCATTACATATTTTTATTCATATTAAGTTTACTTATTAAATCTTTTAAATTATTATTTATTCTACGTATTTTTTATGTTTTCCATAATTAGTTTTTGCAAGGTGTTAAATATCTTTAAGTAATATTTATGCTTAGAAAATTTTAAAAACCTAATTCACCTCACCTAAGCCATTTAAGTCTAATGATTTGTAACAGAGCGTGGGTCTCACTTTGTATAAATTCTAACGAATTTGTGAGAAAAGATTGATATGGCACACACAATGAACATCTTTGCTCCCTCATCTAGTGTAGAATGTCATAATACTTATTATTGCATTGGCTTTTTATTAATGTTAAATGATCAAATTTAATTAATAATTTAGACAATTGAAGCACACTTTTCATCTTTTCATAAGTTCAAACCAACACTAATGGCAAGTATACCAATTACAAGTAATATACGAAAATATATAAGATCCAAGTTATCGTCCCATAAGGAATCCCAAATTATAAGTACTATGTCAAATTAGGTCACAATTATCTAGAAAATCCTAATTTAATGAAATTAGCAACTAAATTTACCAAGTTAAATTAAAATGATAAGTTATAAAGACTAGCTTAGTTTGAATAAAAGGATTGTTTAATGGATGAATTGGTTAAGGAACTGGTTTTCAATGATCTAAATGGATTAATTAAGGATTGAAAGACTTGTCCTGTCACTTCCCTAAATCAAAACAATGCTATTGTTGAGACAATGTTTTTTTCTCTAATTACTTAAGTTAAAGTTTGGTCATCCATTAATTTTAAGCATTAGGCTTGAAGCTTAGGAAGCTTAACCTAAAAATTTTCAATTTTCATATTATAACCCTTAAGATAATTAAAAGTTTGGTTATTCAATTATTTAAATCAGATTTCTTGATGATTTGTCCAATAAAATAAGTAGATTTCTCTAATTCTAAGTTGTTTCTTAACTTTATTCTAAGTGTTTAGTTTAGAATAATCATTAATTCCATCATTTAAGCAAAATACATTCTTTAATTACGCAATAAATCATACTCAACACATATTCAGATCATTTAATATCCATTCCCTAACCAAAAATCGAATAAACAACTCATTTAAAATAAGCAACAAGACATTCTCATCATATTCAACATGTTCTTAAACAAATGATAACAATAATACAAACACGTTTATAAGCTTGAATCAAGTTATTGAGCTCTAATAACCTGAAACATCAATTCAGATATGCATAACAAGATGACAAAAAAGAGAAAATAGCTTTAGAACATGAACAATATAAATTTTGTCTCTAATTTAGTGTTGTCTCTCTTTCTTCTTGTTGATTTTGGCTTTAGACACCCCATAAATATCTTTGGAGCAAGTGGGATGCAAGTTGCACAAGTTGCAACCAATTAGGAGGGAAATCTAGTTGGAAAGATTTAAAGTGCTACTTAAATGACACTTGAAGAAAAATTAAACGGTGTCATTTTACTACCCACCTTTAAGTCCAAAAGAAGGAATTAAACCAGTGTGTTCATTTTCGTACCGTACCGGCCGGAAAATAGTATGAAATCTTAATAAGTGATATTGAATTTGAATACCGATCGGTATAGGAAAAAAATAAATATTTTTTATTTTTTTATTTTTAACTTTTTTTTGTTTTAAAGTTAAGTTAAAAATTACACAATTAATATATTTATAGACCATTTTACAAATTTTATAAAATTTAAGGACTGATTTATAATTTTAAAAAATTATCTAAAACGGTACCGGT
>JAOXYD010246136.1:0-16726 GCA_028565735.1 Pinacopodium congolense
TCTTTAAGATTAACATCATAAACTCAAACCATTAGTGATTAATCATGTTTTGTTATCATCAAAACCAAGATTGGAACTTCCCTTGGTTCAACAATTGCTTACAACGAGTATAAGAATGTAAAGAACTATATTGCCTAACTTAAGGCCTAAATAGATCATGAGATGATTTTGCATTCTAAAGAAATTATACCTATTTTTACTTACATGCACATCCTTCCTAGTTTTTATCCTAGATGCATACATAAATGCATGATTGTTTGTCCTACGATGTGATTTTAATGATGGTGTAACATTGTTAAATAAGGGCTTAGGCAAATTTTCATATTATAAGTTCTTACCCTTTACAAAAAACAGTTTTAACATCCTTATAAACATTTATATCATCAAAACCTAAACCTTGTCTACCATTAGAACTCTTTTGAGCTCTTAGTATGTAAGACAGTTTTTCCTTGCCCTTTATGAATTTTGACAAAGATTCCCTATAGGCATTCATTTTGGTCTTTAAAAACTCATTTTTATGGAATAATTTATGCTCATCATCATGCATGCAAACATCCATATTCTTATATTCTACTATGACATGCATCTCCTTATTTAATCAATCAATTTCTAATATGCATTCATTCCTAGATTCTAATGTATCATGCATCTTAATTTTTAACTTTTCATTCTCATGCAAACATGCATCCATTTCCTTTTTCAAACATCCATTCTCACTAACCAATATATTATTCTCAACTATACAATCATTCAATTTCTTTAAAACATCCTTATACTTGGAAGTAATTTTATTCTTTTTCGATCTTATTAAATACTAAACCAAATCATCATATGAGATTTAATCAATTTCCATGTCATTTTCATCATCTTTAATATGAGATGAGTTGGAAGAAGATGGTATCTTATTGTCTTCTATTTGAGCATTTGATGAAGATAAAGCCTTATCTACCAAATCTATAAAACATATAATTTTGTAGTTCTTCCTCTTTATCCATTTGGTCACTTCCAACTTCTTTAGTCTCCTTCTCTTCTTCTTTAGCCTTCTCCACATCATTTCCATCTACAAAAATGTGTTCTAAGCTACATCAAATATCATTATCCAAAACATACATAGAAAATTTATCAAATATTATCCTATCCAATTAATCATGTAAAATGTGTATGGCCTTTTTCATTTAAAGAATCAACTTTATCATCATTAGAAAAAGCATAAGGGCCATTTTTAACAAAATCTTTCCATTAAATAAAATCATTTATATTAAATAAATGTGGTTTATGAACTAATTCCTCTTGACTACATGAATCATGAAATTATGCCATAATATATGTTTGCCTACAATTTTGTTAGAAATTTACACATATGTGAGACCAATGCTAAAATGCAATTATAAGCCCTATGACACCTAAAAGGGGGGTGAATTTGAGTGTTTAAATTTTTCTTCTAAACTAAAAATGTTAAGCCACTTAAACCAATCTAATTATATGCAATCACTAAACTAAAATTCAACCTATATGAATGTTATGCCAATTTAATTCAAACTCAATTAAATATAAACAAAGCATAAGTACATAAATATAAAAAGATAGGGAAAGAAGAACACAAGGATTTATAGTGATTTAGTAATCCATAAAAATTACCTAATCCACCCTCCAACTACTTATTGGAAGTTTCAACTATGACAATCTTCCTTATGATGAAGAATTACCCTTATAATTTCTTTTCACAAAGGACATAAAGAGGAAACTTTACATTCTTTCTTTACACAAGTGGAGGTGGAGAGTGATCTTACAAATCTTATTTAACAAGGGTCAAGACAATCTTGTTTAATAAAGATTTAAAAGGAACCTAATAGAATCTTACTTCAGTGGATGAAGAGTAACCCTTGAAATCAAAATCAAAATGAACTAATTTGTTCTCATAAATCAGCCCTCAAACATAGACTACTTAAGCCTCAATTTAAGCTTACAAAACTCAGCAATAGCTTGATAAAAAACAATGTTTAAAAGGAGCTCAAATATAATCAATATAACACTTATGCCTTATACATTCTCTAACGCTTATGCATAGTATAAATCAATTCAATTTATATTCAATAATTACAATAACTCAAATCTTATTTAATATAAGTCAAGAGTAACCTATTTATTCTATTTTAATTGCAAAAGGAAGCCTTTAACAATAATAACAATCAAAATAATCAATTTCCCTAGATTAAGTATCTAAATCACACTTATAAGGGTGTTTCACTGAAGCTCATACAATAAAAGTAATTCTGCAACCTTAAAAGACAAACAAGGAATATGTAAAGTCTTTTAACACTTCAATAGATCATAAAAAAAACTGATTGATGTAAAATTAAATTAAATTAAAGCATCAAATAATCAGATTAAACATTAGAACATGCAAGATGTCGAAAGCTATATTATATAAGTTTTAGCTCTAATAACAATGATTTTAATCAACTAAAATGTGTTAACTCAACACAATAAAGCTACTAGAACTTTAAAAAAATTAATGAAATAGGTTAGAACAATTTTGAAGCACAAAAACCATATTTGTAATAGAAAATAGAAAATGATTAGATATAAACACAAGACAGGACAACCTTATGCAATCTGACTTTTGGAGCTTCAAACAATGTTATGAGTGTATGTAAATCAAAATGAAAGCTTCGGGACACTCTTGGAAACTTAAGCAAACTAAAAACAAGAAACTTAAAGCACTAAAGCATTAGAAATGGATATAAATATGAGAATGAAAGAAGTTGAACTATAAAACAAGACATCTTTTCTAAATCTCTCCTTTTAATCTTAATTCTTTTATAACTTGCATAAAGATTGTTATGGAAGGTTTAGGACACATATATATAGTTTTAGGAAGCTCACAAAGCTGTTAGAAATCAAAACTAGCTAGTAGGGAGGTTAAAAATCTATTAAACGGGGGAGTTTACAGCTTTTAGAAAACTAGTCATTGGACATTAATGGTGGTTTCTAGGTTTATCAATGGCATCGTTAATCTTTGACCCAAATAGCCATTGTAGTCATAGACTCCAACGACGTCATTGATCGATTAAACCATCCATTAATCATCCACCATTTATTTTCCATAAAAGTATAAAAATGACCCAAAACAAGTTCAAACTTTCTAAACAATTTTCTAACATCTAATATAACTTTAAATAAGTTTTGAGTCATTCCATGATTAAGATTAGATACCAAGACATATAAATTTAGAACAAAAATACAATATGTCTTGGTTTATGGCGAATTTAATAAAGATTTTAAACTTCTATTTAAAACTAACTCTAAACCTATTCATAATCATTTCAAAACCAAAATTCTCATCATAAAATGACTTAAATACATTTAAGAATACATGAAAAAAATTTCAAAACATTTAGATACATAAAGAGGAATATTTTAACATACTTCATCAAGTGCCTCTTGATTATGCAACTTCTTGCCTATATGCCATTCTAAATCAAATCCTAATATATAAATGCATAAAGAAATTCAATTAAACTATAAGACTTGAATCAAAATCCAAAATGCAATTCAATATGTAAATGATTATGTAAATATGACATGAAAATTTAAGCCTAACTTACTCTATAAACTACGTCAAAAAAGATTTAGGTATTTAACATCCTTATCACTAATTATTGTTCTAGGCAAACCATACAAAGGAACAATTTCCTTAAAGAACAAATAAGCTATATGGGTTGCATCTTTTATTTCTAAGCAAGAAATGAAATATTCCATCTTATTAAACATGTCAACAAAAACAAAAATACTATCCTTGCCTCCTTAAGACTTGGGCAAACCTAACACAAAATCTATAGAAATATCAGTTTAAGGTTAATTAAGTACAGTTAATAGAGCAAATAAACCATATGACATTAACTTCGATTTTGTTTTCATACATGCTATATACTTGTCACAGATAGAAACATCATGTTTCATGTAAGGCCCATAACAAAGCTCACATAATATATCAAATGTCCTTTACACACCAAAATGTATCATTAGTCTACCCCTATGAGTCCCCTTATCTAATAACTCACATAATGAACATATAGACACACATAATTTATCTTTCTTAAATAAATATCCTTCTCTTAGAACATGCATTCTATACTTGACCAAAGTCATCATCATTAACATAAAATCCATTACTAAATTCAAAGCCAATTAATTTAGTTTGTAATGAGGTAAATAATGTATGACTCCTAGATAATGCATTAGCAATAACATTTTATTTTCCATTTTTATACTTAATCACATAGGGAAATCACATAAGGAAACATCTTTATAAACCACTTAGCATGTCTCTTATTAAGTTTATCTTGGGATTTTAAAAACTTTAAACTTTGATGATTTAAACAAATAATGAATTCCTTCAGCTATAAATAATGCTACAAAAAAATTAAATTCTTAAATATTGAAAACAATTTTTTATCATAAGTAGGATAATTTAATGCTTCCCTATTAAGCTTCTCACTAAAATATTCAATTGATTTAGAATCTTCTATTAACACATTGATCGATCGAATAGGTAGCATATAGATAGACCTAATATAGGTTGATCTTGACCCTTATCGGTTGACTGAAATGAATAAAGTCGCAAACTGATTAAAATGAAATTCATCCAAAAAAAACATCTAACCATTAACATAAATATTTCATACTTTCACATATAAGCAATAAGAGTAGGATACCTTACAAATTATTTTTCACCATTTTTCTTAACTTGATTTTTCACTTGGTTTAATAATGGCAGTTTATTCCTTTTTATTCTTAAAGGTATCTACAAACATAAAAGTTTAACTAAATTTTGGATAATGCATTCACATGTCTTAATCGATAATAACAAAAATATTTAATATGACCATACCTTTCGCCATATGAGCAAAATAGTGGAGTGAATGCTTCATATGAATTTCTGAGCCTATAATCATAATAAAATCTTTGTTGAAAACTTTTCTTAGTTGGATAAAAGTTCTTTGATGATGCATATGAATCTAGATTTTTTAAATACATGAATGCATGATACCTTGTTTGAGTTCTACATTGTGAGGCATTTTTAGCAAACTTAGGACTTTCATCTTCAAAATTCGTTCCCTTTACAAAAATGTTCTTACTAAATAATGCTCAATTACTAAATCCTAAACTATATTTATCATTTCCCAAATTTTTAACACTTAGTATGATTTCTAAATTTTTCTTTTTCCTTGGTAAATTTTGCAAGTGATTCCTTAAGAGAATCAACTTCTTTCTTTAAGGCAATGTTTTTGTTTACTAATTAATCGTTATCTTTTTTTATTGAATATAAATCTTTTCTATGTCCTTCATTTTCCAATTTCTATTCATCAATTATTTTCATGGATTCCTCATTTCTATCATTTAATTTCTTCTTTTTCTTAGCTAACTATTCTATGAGCCATGAAGCATATGTTTCCTACTTCTTCCTCATCAGAGTCACTTGATTCGTACTATGTCACTTTTAAGACTTTCTTCTTGAAGTTCTTCTTTTCTTTCTTATCCTTCTTTTCTTACTTATCGTCTTCTTGAAGGTATGGGTAATACGACCTCAAATGACCTTTTTCATAACTTTTACAATATGTTACATTAGAAAATTTAATTTTAAACTAATAATTACCTTTGCTTTTATGGATTGGAGGTTTTCTTTGTATAAGCTTTCTTAAGCCTCTCGTAATAAATGCGACATATTCTTTCTCACAACTTTCATAAGGCGAATCTTCATTCTCGCTATCTTCCTTTCTCATATCCTTGAATGCTATGTTTTTCTTTTTGGTTGCAACCTCTTCTTACGTATCCTTTAAAACCATTTCGTGTGTGAGCAATGATCTAATGAGCTCATCGAGGGAGAGAACATTGAGATATTTCTCTTCTTAAATTTTCATCACTTTAGGCACCCATGACTTCGGTAGAGATCTTAGAATTTTTCTAGTAATCTCAACATCTAAATAGGTCTTATCTAGACCTTTTAAAACACTAACAATATTGTTAAAGATCAAATTGATGGGTGAACATGTTTATTTTAGTCTCCTTTACTTGATTTGTTCCTTCATGAGTAATCTCTAGTGTATCCCAAATATTATATGCAGTGTCACCCATATAAATTCTGTTAAACTATTCTATACTTAGAGTAAGAAATGAAATATGCATGGCTTTACTATTTAAAGAAGCTAATTTCTTTTCTTTAATACTTAACTCACTATCTTCTTTAATCATGACTTCGTTACCTATAAGTTTGGAAGGCGACGTGGTTTGATATGATACAACGAACCATAAATCTATACTTTCACTTCTTAAATAATTTCTCATCCTAGTCTTCCAATACAAATAATTATTTCCATCAAAGTAAGGATCTCTATGAATTTTTAGACCTTCAAGACTAGAAAAAGAAGCAAAATTATGCATCATGTGTGTCATAAAATCTTTACTCACTAATTTGTTAGAATTAATCTAAAGTAAGACCTACATTATGATACCAATTGTTAGGCCGGTATAGCACCTGAAAAGGAGGTAAATTAGGTTTTAAAATGATTTGTCTAATTTATTAAGATGAACACCTTATGGAAGTTTCTATAGCAAAAACTAATTCACAAAAACAATCAATCAACACAAGAAAATAAGTACGTAAAATTAAAGAGTAAGGGAGGAAGAAATATATTGGATTTATACTAGTTCAGAGTAGTTCACTTACCCTACATCTAGTTTCTAACATCAATGTTAAGAAGATTTCACTAATTTAATCAAAGACAAACAAAGTTCAATCTTACAATCTTTTTTAAGACTCAAGGATACACTTTCATTCAATTCTTTTCCTGAGGCTAATGAATAACCTCTCAAAAACTCAAGAACAATTTTACAAGGATCATACTTAACTAAATTTCACTTGGTATATCAAAGAGGCTAAATGTATGAATGCACAATAATAAATTGTCTCACATAATTACACCACTTAACATAAAAAAATACTTTCGGAAAAACTTGCTAGGAAAAATGTAGAAAAACACACTCAATATCTCATATATTACGATCTCAACCATATATAAAAACTTTATGTTTAGCAATCAAGTAGTCATTGTCCAACAGATATAATAACGTTATAAAGGTTAATGATTTTGACCATTGTATTATTTGTCGAATCTTGAATTTACACTTCATTTTTCTTAACATTCATTTAACCTATAGGCAAGGTTCAGTCAATTGATTGGTCAGGAGTTGGCATTCAATTGATTGTTCTTCGCCATTCAGTCGATCGATATACGTAGATCAGCGAAAACAAACTTTAGGCCTTTAATCAATTAGGCTTAAAATTCAAACTAAAAATTCAAACCTGAATTAAATAACCCAAAACATTGAGATATAATTTTATAATCATTTATTTAACTTATGCATTTAGTTAAATCACTCGTCATGAAGTTTATCCATATCCAATCACATCAAACATACAAAATCTCTTGATTATACACCTATATGAATTTTCTAAATTATGTATGCATGAATGAGCAAGTAGAAGCCTCTTAAACCACCAAAATAAAACTAATCAAAGTTTACACTAAAAAAAAACATAAGTAGATTTCTTTTAAAATAATTTTCTTCTTTAAGCTTTGAGTCTTCATATAATTCCATTTTCCATTTCCAGACTCTTTAAGCTATTAAACTTGAACTTTGTTCTTACTTATCTTTCAACACACTTAAAAACATAAGTATTAGTAATAAAGTTTATTCTGTCATTACCAAAATAAGGTTGAACCTCCTTAGTTCAAAAATTTCTCCCTTTTTAGCGATGATAAAACCAAGTGATATTATAAATACAATATAAACATTACATCAAATAATTGATAAACTCCTCCTAAGTATCTTAGAATCAAGGAGTAACAATTTCAAAATAATTCATCATCAGTATTTTCAATTTTAAAACCAACAACATAATTAAGAAACAAAGTGTATAAAAACGACATTACTCCCCCTCAATTTACATATTTAAGAAAGATATACTTACCTTACATAAAACATAACTTCAAATTTTCACATATTTTACAATATAATATCATATAATTTTCTCCCCATTTTTCAAATCACCAAAAGGGTACATCAATTACACGTCCAAACATATTATAACTTTAGACAATATGTTTAAGCAGATAGCATATCTTACCAATTACACATCTAAACATATTAAAACTTCAGACAATATGTTTAAGTAGAAAGCATATCATACGAAGAGAAATATAAGCAAAAAACTTCAAATGAAGGAGCCAATATCATAAATGAGATAAAAAAAAGTCATATAACAGGAGTATCAAAAATACAATAAAAGTTAACTAAAATAATAGATAGTGCTACAAGAGATCTAATGGAGGCAGAAGAGGAAGTCGATAAAGAATCTCGAGAAGTAGAGCATTGTGCTCATCCATCCAACTCGTCAAATGATTAACCTTATGATGAAGAGAAACAATCTCGGAATCGACATCGTAGGAAGCCAGAGGAGGTTTATTATAGGTAGGAGCAGGTCTATCCGATGTTCCTTCATCATTAAGATGTGTAGATGCAGGTCGACTAGGAGCAGTCATGGCCAGATCATCATTAGCAGGAGGAGCAGAAGTGGCAGAGAACTATTGTCGTTGGTGAGGTTGATTCATATGACCCTCAACAGTTTGAAAACTCATGCACTGTATGGAGTTTTGATCAAAAAAGGAATGAGACTTAAAATCATCTTCTATATGAGGGATATGAAAATGCTTGAAGATGTGACCAAGAATGAAAGAATAGGGAATGTGTTGATCCCTTTTTTGGAGCAGATAAAATGAATCATATTATGCAAGATAAAATAACCCAAATACATATTCTCACCAAGCATTAGAGTAGGAAAAAAACCAAAGATCATCTTGACTTAGGTCATTGTAATGACCACTAGAAGAAAGAAGGTTGTATTTAATAAACAAATGATGGAATTTAGGAATAACATTCAAGTTTCTTACATCTTTTAGTTTTCCAGTAATGCCTTCCTCACTTTTTAATTTAAAAATAGCTTTGATTCTCTTGGCTAAGGAGTGAGTTTCATCAATGCATTTGGACATACAGTTATATTGAGAACAAATAGGAGGGATAGGAATTCCAAGGATGATGTTAATTATTTCTCTAAAGAGACGAATAGGAACATTTTCTACTTTAGATAAAAGAATATACTAATCGTTTTCCTTAATCTCTCTAAACTTGTACTAGAAAATTTTAACAATAATAGGATAAATTTCAAAAAAAAAAAGAGTAAGGAGAGGCTTCTACCCTTAATCAATGAAAATTTGGATAAGCCCATTTTCCCTAAACAAGTCTAGATAGGAAGGAGAAATAGTATGGTTTTAAAAAGCTTCCTAGAGGCATAATCCAGAAATTGATCAGAATCAACATCTAAGTAGTCATCTCCTCGACTAACTTGGGATCTCCTACTCTCATAGGTAGTACTACCTTGATGCCCAACCATAGTAAGAGTTTAAACAAGCTGAGAATACACAAATGTAAGAGAAAAGGATTTAAGAATAACAATAAATACTTAAGAAAGTTCTAAGAATAGATCAAGCGTATAGATTATCTTATGCAAAAGCACATATGACTAAATGCTTGAAAGATTTAAACCATAAAAGTGCTTCTATATAATATGCAACTTTGACAAAGACATGTAGGATTAAACTAATGTTTAGGAAATAGGAATCATTAAAGCCATTTGAAAATTTTAAAAGAATTGATATAATCTTGTACAAAAACTACACTTTGATAGAAACAATTTTAAGAAATTTATGAAGCAATTTACTAAAGCTTTTAATTCAATTCTAAAGATCCTAATTAAACTTAATCAAGTTCAAGGACAATTTTATATAGAAAACATATTAGCTTTCATTAATTAAAATTTTCCTTAAGTACAAAAATTAAAAAAATGATAATTTTATCAAACAGATCCATTTGAAGAAGTAATCACTTTAATTAAACAACTAATTGAATTTCTAAAATTTTAATATCATAATAATAGTTTTAATTGAAAAAAAATTAAAAATCTTCAAAGTAATTAATCTAAAAATTTGGAGAAAAAAAAAGGGAATTTGACACAAATAAATGAAATTGATTGAACACAATCCTTGATTGAGCTTTTAATTGAATTTTCAAAAGATCAATTTCATGAAAAAATTAATTATTTTGGTTAGAAAGTCAACTAAACCCTAGAAATCAAAACTGAAATTGAGCATAAACACATGAAATTGAATGGACTAATGCTTTAATTTTTCTTCTAATTGCATGAAAACATAATTAATTTAAGCTAATTTATCAATTCAAAGAAAAATTCCCAAAACTGAAATCCTAAATATGCCTAAATACAAAAGGAAGCAATTGAAGTAAATTAATAGAGGGCTCTGGATTAGTGTGTTACTAGGAGCAAGAGGACAGCTTCGAGGATGCCTAAAGATCACCAGAGTCGGAGAAAAACTAGAAAAGGGCGTCGGTTTAGAGATAGCAGAAAAAGAAGAGCTTTTTAAGGAGAAGACGATTAGAGGAGGCTGTAGATGGCTTTAGGAGAAAAAAATGATTTTGAGGTTCAAAAACTCAGAGAAGGAGACGGAGAAGCTTGGGAATTGACAGCAATAGCGAATAGGGGAAAAACGGAGAAGAAGCTAAAAAAAGAACAAAGAGGGAGAAAGGGGAGCATGGTTTTAAAAAACTCGATATTTTAACTATCGGTTGACCAAATTGTTACTATCGGTTGATTGAGTAAACACCAAAATGCAGTTTGACAATAAATAAATTCACAACTAATTAGTTTAAATAAAAACTGATAAAATAGTACATTGGTCAACTGAACAGGCATATAGGTTTATCTAAACCCCTATCGATCGATCGAAATGAATAAAGTTGCAAACTGATTAAAAAGAAACTCATCCAAAAAAAACTTTTAATAATTAACATAAATATTTCATACTTTCAAGTATAAGTAATAAGATTAGGATATCTTCCAAATTATTTTTCACCATTTTTCTTAATTTGATTGTTCACTTGGTTCAATAATGGCAGATTATTCCTTTTTATTCTTAAAGATACCTACAAATATAAAAGTTTAATGAACTTCTAGTACCCATATCATTTTTGGTCCTTGTATTAGTTTTATACCTTTCATGATCGTTGGATAATACATGTACATTTCTTAATCAATCATAGCAAAAATATTTAATATGACCATACCTTTTGCAATATAAGCAAAATAATGGAGTGAATGCTTTATATGCATTTCTAAGCTTATAATTATAATAGAACCTGTTTTGAAAACTTTGCCTTAGTTGGATAAAAGTTCTTTGATGATCCACATGACTTCTAGATTTTTAAGAATACATGAATGCATGATGCCTTGTTTGAGATCTACTTTGTGAGGCATTTTGAACAAACTTAGGACTTTCATTTTTCAAATTCTTTTCCTTTACAAAAATGATCTTACTAGATAATGCTCCATTACTATAACTTAAACCATGTTTATCATTTCCCAATTTATGAACACTTCGTATGATTTCTAATTTTTCTTTTTCCTTGGTAAATTTTATAAGTGATTCTTTAAGGTATTCAACATCTTTCTTTAAGGCGATATTTTCTTTTATCAATCAATTGTTATCTTTTTTATTAAATATAAATATTTTCTAAGTCCTTAATTTTCTAATTTCTATTCATTAATTATTTTCATGGATTCCTCATTTTTATCATTTAATTTCTTCTTTTTCTTAGTTAACTCTTTTATGAATTCTATCAACTCTTCATAAGTATATTCAACTTCAACTTCAACTTCAACTTCATCATTTGGGGTGAGAAATACTTACTTCATTGTGGGCCATGAAGCACATGCTTGCAACTTCTTCCTTTTTGAAGTCACTTGATTCGGACCATGTCACTTTTAAGGCTTTCTTCTTAAAGTTCTCCTTTTCTTTCTTATCCTTCTTTTCTTATTTATCGTCTTCTTGAAGGTGTGGGTAATGTGACCTCAAATAACCTTTTTCACCACATTCAAAATATGTTATGATAGAAAATTTAATTTTAGACAAATACTTACCTTCTCTTCTCTGGATTGGAACTTTTCTTAGTATAAGCTTTCTTAAACCTATCGTAATAAGTGTGATAGCTTCTTCTTCACAAATTTCATAAGGCAAATCTTCATTCTCGCTATCTTCCTTTTTCATAGCCTTGAACACTATTTTTCCTTTTTAGTTGCAACCTCTTATTTTGTATCCTTTAAGACTATTTCGTTTGTGAGCAGTGATCCAATGAGCTCATCAAAGGATATGACGTTAAGATCTTTCGCTTCTTGAATTATCGTCACTTTAAGCTCCCATTACTTTAGTGGAGACCTTATAATTTCTTAGTAGGCTCAACATTTGAATTGGTCTTACCTCGACCTTTTAAAACACTAATAATATTGTTAAAAATATACATAGTAATATTTTCATCTTATATCATTTTAAAAAGCTCAAATTGATTAGTGAGCATGCTTATTTTAGTCTCCTTTACTTGATTTATTCCTTCATGAGTAATCTCTAGTGTATGTCAAATATTATATGTAGTGTCACATATAAAAATTCTATTAAACTCTTTTATACTTAGAGTATGAAATAAAATATGCATGGCTCCGCTATTTAAATAAGCTAATTTCTTTTCTTCAATACTTAATTCACTATCTTCTTTAATTACGACTTCGTTACCTATGATTTTGGAGAAAAGGTGGTTTTTTGTGATACAATAAGCTATAAATCTATACTTTCATTTCTCAAGTAACGTCTCATCTTAGTCTTCTAATACAAATAATTGTTTCCATCGAAGTAAGGAACTCTATGAGTGTTTGACCTTTAAGACTAGAAAATGAAGCAAAATTATACATTATGTGTGCCATAAAATCTTTACTCACTAATTTGTTGGAATTAATATAAAATGATACTTACATTTTGATACCAATTGTTAGGCCAGTATAGGACCTAAGAGGGGGAAAAACAGGATTTGAAACGATTTGATTAATTTATTAAGATAAACACAAAACTGAAGCTTATATAACAAAAACTAATTTATAAAAGTAATAAATCAACACAAGAAAATAAATAAAATTAAAGAGTAAAGGAGGAAGAAATATATTAGATTTATAATAGTTCGAAGCGGTTCACTTATCCTTACGTCTAGTTCTTAGTACCACTGTTGAGATGATTACACTAATTAAATCAAAGATGTACACAGTTCAATCTTATAATCATTTTCAAAGCTCAAAGACAACTTTTTACTTAATTATTTTTTTAAGCTAAAGAATAATCTCTCAAGAACTCAAGAACGATTCCATAACGATCACACTTCAATTTCACTTAGTATATCATAGAGGCTAAATGTATGAATGTACAATAATAAATTGTCTCACATAACTACACCACTCAACAAACAAACAAAAAAAACTTTCAGAAAAACTTGTTAGGAAACATGTAGCAAAACACACTCAGTAACTCATATATTTCTGTCTCAACCTTATATAAAAACTATATGTTTAACTCAAGAAAATTCACGCTATTTATACTCAACAAATAGCCAAATAGCCGTTGTCCAATAAATATAATAACATTATAAAGGTTAATGATTTGGTCGTTTTATAATCTGTTGAATCCTGAATTTATGCTTCATTTTTCTTAACATTCAGTTGACTTATAGGAAAGGTTCAGTCAATCGATTGGCCAAAAGTTAGCATTCGATCGACTGTTCTTTGTCATTCAGTTGCTCGATGTACTTAAATCATCGAAAACAATTTTTAGGCCTTTAATCAATTAGGCTTAAAATCCAAACTAAAAAATCAAACCCGAATTAAACAACTCAAAGTAGTGAGATATCATTTTATACTCATTTATTTAACTAATGCATTTAGTCAAATCACTCACCAAGAGGTTTATCCACATCCAATCACTTCAAACACACAAAACTTTTTAATTATGCACCTATATAAATTTTTTAAATTATGTATACATGAATGAAAATGTATAAGTTTCTTAAACTACCAAAATAAAATTAAATAAAGTTTACATTAAAAAAGAATATAGGTAGATCTATTTTAAATTAATTTTCTTCTTAAAGCTTTGAGTCTTTGTAAAATTCTATCTTCCACTTCAAGACTCTTTGAATGATCAAACTTGAACTTTGTTCATATCTATCTTTCAACACACTTAAAATACAAGCATTAGTAATAAAGTTTGTTTTGTCATTATTAAAATAAAATGAAACTTCCTTTAATTCAATAGGTATAATATTTTAGAATGATAATTGATATGTATAAACTTCTAAATACTTAAGATTTGTTAATAATTAACCATTTAGATATTTATAAATATATATTTATTATTTTAAAAAGTCAATATTAATTTAATATATTTATTTAACAATAAAATTATTGTCACTATAATTTACTACATGTTACTAGTCTCTATAGACAGCCGGTAGAAGGAGCCTGTGGAAGTGACAAATTAGCCCTGACCACAGTTAGGTTTTTAACTAGCTAATTATCGGTTTAATAACCAGTAGTTACGGTTCAAAAATCATAATTGTGGTCAATAGTTCTAAACAGTAACAGGAGTCGTTATTAACAGTTTCAATTATGGTTAGACTAATTTAAAAACTGTGAACCAGTAGTTTATTCGCAGTTATAAACCGTAGATCAATTAATTAAAAAATTATTAAAAATATATTTAAAAAATTAAACAAATTTTAACTTTATATTTAAAAAATTATTTTAAAAAATATATGTAACTTTGTGAGAAATTTTGTTTGATAGAAAGATATATTATTTTAAAAAATGAAACAATTGTGAATTATATATGGAATATGTAACTTGAGAGAGAGAGAGATTGTAATTTTTGTTAAAGAAATTATATTAATAAAAAGATGTATTTATAATTATAAAAAATTTAAAAATTACAAAAAATTACAAAAACTAGCCGTAGGTTGGCACTAACAAGCACTAACCGTGCATAGTGCCAAGGTTGGTACTAACTATTAATGCCAACCTTGGCATTAACCTGCACTAACCGTGTAGCACTAAGCGGATAGTACTAGTGCTTCACAGTTAATGAACCGTTAGTGCCGAGGTTGGTTGGCGCGTCGCCAACGGTTGGCATGTGTCAAATTGTTTTGTAATTATTTTTTATAATTATAAATATAATTTTTTTACAATAATTACAAGATCTGATAAATATTCTAGAGTTGATTAATTTTTAAAATTAAGTTCAATTTTATTATTTTATTTAATTTTTTTGTAATTTATATATGATTGTCATATATTTTAATTCATTTAATTTTATAATTTTATATTTTTATATCCAACTTATTATATTTGACAATTTTTTAAATTTCAAATTTAAAATTTTTAAGTTTCGAAATAAAAATTTGAAATTAATAAAACAATGATTATGGTTAAACAGGCAGTAAACCTTCGGTTAAACCGTAACCGGCGGTTCTCAAATCATAACTTAAACCGTACAATTGCAATTAGGTTAAAGTTTATAGACTTTCATAAACTGTAACTAGTGGTTTTATAACTGTAACCGACTATTTATTAACCATGATCAGGTCTTCTTACCCCTCATGATTACGATTTTTATTAAAATATCGCAAAATGTTTTTTTTTAGGAGTGGTTTATATATAATATGGCTCATCTTTTTATCCGTATTGGATTTTGGTATTTCCCTTGTATATAAATTCCCCATTCTATTAAATAAAATATTACTAAAAAATAAATAATAGTCATCGAGACATAACAAACACGTAATTCAAGCAATTAGTCTAATATTAAACCTATAAATAATACATGCGTTAAATAATATGGTTACAATAATTTAATTCTAAACATTTCATTACTATGTAATGTTGTCATAAAGCATCATAAAACATAAGCATTTTGACCAATAGTCTTGTAATTCATTAGAAGGGAATGTTTAAAATATCTTCTTTTATTAGGTTTAAATTTTGGTAGAAACAGTAATTTAACTATAAAAAGAAGAGTAAATATCTTTTTGCCTCCCTATATTTTTATGATTTATTAGATACTCCCCTATGTTTTTAAAAATATCCCAAACCTCTCTGTATTTTAACAAAATTATCAAATATTTCCTTTAAACTATTATCTGCTGACGTGGTGGGGGCATTGTCGTGACATGTTGACCGTGTTGACGTGGCAGAGGTGACTGTACAGCTGTGTTGACGTGACGGGTGATGTAGCAACTGATGTGATTTTTACTGTACATGAGGTGATTGATAAAAATGAAAAACACAGGGAATTTTTGAAAAAAAAGAAAAATACACGAGGTTTTTGAAAAAAATCAAAAATATTAGTATAAAATTTTCATAATTAAGAATAATTAAAAGAACCATTTCATTGAGATAATTAACTCCAATTAATCAATTTAATAATTAGTTATAACTTAAAAATTATTAATTTAAAACTTTAAATTAAATTAATTATAAAATGAATATTGATATGCATAATACTTGTATTAAAAATAATCTTGGAATAAAATTTTCATAATATTAATTATATGATAATATGTGATATAGTAGTAAAAATTTTACGATTATTAATATTGTTTTTAAATTTTTATTTCATTATTTTAGTTTTTATTTTTTAAAATAAAATTTATTTAATTGAAATTT
>JAOXYD010246155.1:0-16724 GCA_028565735.1 Pinacopodium congolense
TTATACTAAACAAAAACACACAAAAAAATATTAAAACACAATAAAAACAACCTAATATGTAATAAACACATGCAAAATACTTAGAAAAACAAATACAAAAACACAATTATCAGCCATAACCCAACTCATCCTACTACATTATTAGGAGCATAAGTTAGATATTTATTATTTGGTGGCCCGCAATAGTCATACAATGCTTTTAACTAAGTCATTACATTAATGTTATAAGCACCACTACTTTGATTAGGCTTTTTCCATGCATTACCCACTGATAGTTGTTCATGGAGATATTTTCAATAAGTTTTGTAGTTACTTCAATGTCATAAACCTTTTGGTACCCCAAAAGATGCATTTATAAGCTATCTTATGGCGAAACTTATACCTCTATAAAATGTCTACATCAACATCCTAAGTCAAACTCGTGATGAGGGAACTTCCTTAGCATATCGTTTCATCACTCCTATGCATTATAAAAGGTTCCTTAATCCCACTACCAGGAGAAAAAAAATATCATTATAGAGCTTTAACTCTTTTAACTATGGCAAGTACTTTATTAGAATTTCTTTAGGTCATAAACTGATGAAACATGAAGTATTCGACTTCAATCACAATTTATCTCTATCTTTTAATGAAAACAGAAATAACCTAAGCCAAAGTGCTTCCTTTGGCACTCCATTTAGCTTGAAAGTGTCTTAGATCTCCAAAAAATGCATTATATAAGCATTTGGGTACTTATATGGAAACTCATCAAATTGTATATAGTTCTAGAGCACCTATATCATTTGGGCTTTATTTAAAAATTATCTGCCTCCACTCTTAGTCTATATATAACCGATTCTATACTTGCTAGTGAGGGTATCGATAGATCCCTATTGTTAACTAAGCTCTTAGTCTAACTTCCATATCCATGTTTGCTTCTAACTTTAGTGGCTAAACCTCAAATTGTTCCAAACTACCCAAATTCCTCTATATTAATATTTGATAAAAGATTCTCTCAACTTTAAAGTCAGGCGCCAATATATCTGCAGATTGCCTTCTTTCCATACATCGTTATACATAAACCTAAAAATCAAAATATCAAGCAAAAGATCAAGAGAAGAAGAGTTCTAAACAATAAAAGTATAAACACACATAATTACCAAAATAATCATGAGCAATATCATATTAAATATTTAACTAAAAAATAATAGAATTCACATGAAATGTATCCTCAAACCTAGGATTATAACCATAAAAACATGCTCAAAATGCATATAAAATGAGTGCCATCAGGGTACCAACTCATTATCTTGGTTATTGGTTGTAATTATTCCTATTTTTTTATACCACTTGCATCAAGCTAACCAACTCATTATTTTAAATAGAATAGACCACTCTAACTTGGAGAAGTTTGAGGATCTACTTCTTTATAACCTCCCTCATAAATGGGTTCATCCTTCGATGTGGTTGCCTTATTGGCTTTATTTCTTCTTCCAAAAATTATCACCTTATAAATCTTTAGAACTAGCACTAACTTTTCTTTATGAATATCTTCTAATCTTTTTGAAATACCTCTCCAAGATATAGATACTTTAAATGATTAAGTAGTGGCTTTAATTAAATTATAAGCCCTATAAAACAGAAGGTATAAATTGTCCACTTGGCATTAGAAGATCTTTACAAGACACATTACCTGCCAATTCTAATTTTAGGGCATCATTTATCTCTTTCGATATTCTCTGCATATTAGCATCAAGTTCAAGTCCACTCTTTTTATTTTTACTATGCTCATAAATAATAGTTTTTAATTATTCCTTACAATTTACCTTAATGGCATCCTATACTAATAAATCAATCATATAAATTAAAAAATAGGATTATCATTGCCAAGTTAATTTATAACATCATATATATTAAACTTGATAATATCCCTTCACCGTTATGCAATTATGTTTTCTTTATATAAATCAATAATAGATTAATCAAAAAAAGTTATGTACAAAGCAAAAGAAGTTAAAGCAAAAAGGGTTACATAGAAACTTCTTGCGTAGAAACTAAACAAGATAAACCAAAGCTAAGCAACATCTTATCTAAAGGGAATTTAGTTGACGATGAGTCTTGGGAAGATTCCTATTCATGTTTGACAGTTTGAGTAAGAGATATATGTTTCCAACAACCTAAGCCTTTAACCTTTTGAATCTAGAATTGTTGGACTAGATCAGATGGAAGATTATAGGAATCAATTTGCACTGGGGTGTTATCAGTTATAGTTCTTCTTGCATTTCTCCTCTTCCTGATGAAATAAGTCACAAACTAATTAAGATGATTGCCCTCAACTTGTTGTAGTGACTTTACTTTCCTCCCTTTGAGAAATTAGTCAAGTGACCGAATAGTTTGCTTTCCTTCTGCCATACTAGATTCCTTACTAGATTCAATGTCATGTTTGGAAGTAAAGGTTTCTTTCCTTTATTTACAACAACAGCACCTATTCTTGAAAAAGAACCTGCAAAACAAAAATTAGTAGAAATACAACCAAAACCAGATTGTTACTACTACCTCTTATCAGTGTTTAAGTTGAAAACTTCTATAGTTTGAATGACTACCTTATTTGAAATGCTCCAAGCATCCAAGACGGAGTTCTTAAAGGTTCAGTTATTTCATTCATACCAATGTTATAAACATGGGTTGCAAGCATACAATTGAACAAGTTAAGGTCAGTGTTCCAATGGAGAATCGTATTACAAAACTAGTTTAAAATGGTAGTAACGTCAAGCAGGGTAGTGAGCTTAATTTGAAAATGATTGAGGTCATTCAACCAAACCAATTTTTTAATAAGAACACTCAAAAAGATGATATCTTAAACCCTAACCTTCTGAAAGGCATAGGAAGAAAAAATTAGAAAGATAGTTTGTCCCGAGTTTGAAATTTATTAAGAAAGGATAGCCAAAGAATAAAGTAACATCTTAGGCTAGCTTTCTTATTCCATACCAGGTTATACCACATGACTGAAGGAAGAGGAGGCCTGAAACATTTATAAGCCAAGGTATTAGTGTAGGTTTATGCAGGGCTAGCCAATCATTCTAGCTTGTCATTTTGAGAACACTCTAGTAAGTAAATCATTGGATCAAGATTCTAGATAGTCTCACTTGTTAATGAGCTAGCTATTGTCTTTAATAATTTTAGAAAATTTTGTTGCCATAGGCAAATCAGATCTATTGATCAAACGATGAGTTGAGAGATCTATAAGGATTCCTTTAGGATGCCAAGGATCCTACCATAGAAAAGTAGTTACCCATTTCTAATCTTAACTCTGAACTAGCTCCTAATAAGGTCCCTAATCTGTAAAAATTTCCTCCAACTCAAAAAGATGTCACTCTTCACTTTAACAGTTTAAAAGTTTCTTTCTAAGGATAATAGAGTAGACCCACTTAACCTACAATGCCTTAGAACCATTGAACAAAATATAGACTCATTTCCCTAATAGTAATTTGTTCCGAGTGGTAATTTGTTTAACTCCTAAACCATCTTCTTTTCTAGATCTATACAAATCACTCCACTTGACTTTAGCTAAATGATTAGAAGTGGTAGTAAAGAAAATTACATAATTTAGTTTCTAAAATGGGTAGATCAATAAACTTGAAAAGTAGATAACACTAAACTAATCAGCTAAAGTCTCCCAGTATAAGAGAGGGCCCTACTAGACCATTTCTTTACTCCTAGCATCTATTTTATCTAACAAAGGAATGCAATCATTTTTAAAAATTCTACCAGTTAACAAAGTCAGCCCAAATACTTATTAAGAAGGTGGCCTTGGCTAATACCTATAAGGTTAATGATATTCTTATTAACACTATGTAGGTCCTTAAATAAAACATACTGACTCTTAGACAGATTCATTTCTAGATAAGAAAGGGTAGAGAACAGGTTTAGACTATCAAATAAAGTTTCATTAATTCACTATCAGCTTGACAAAAAAGCATAAGGTCATTAACAAGCAAAAGATAAGAAAATTAAAATTTTGAACATCTCTAATGAAATTTAAACTTATCAATTTAAGCAATAAAAGAGTCAAAAATCCTTGAAAAGGCTTCCATCCAAATAATAAATAAATAGGGTGATAAAGGATCACTTTGTCTCAAGCAAGACTTTCCTTGAAAGAATTTAGAATGGGTACCATTAGATAAGATAGAATATAAGGGAGAGGTAGTACATTCCTTAACTTACTCAATATAAGATGGAGGAAACCCTAAGGAAGACAACACATTAAATAAAAAATCCCAATGAATGGAATCATAAACTTTTATAAGGTAAATTTTAAAGGAATAACGCTTATGAACATTATTCATATGGTAAGTCTTAAAAATCTTTTGACAAACCAGAATATTATCCCCTATTCAGTAGCTCTTAATAAAGGCTGACTAGTTGTAACTGATTATTTAGGAAAAATATCGCTAAGCCTATTAGCTAAAATTTTAGAAATGACCACATAAATCATGTTGCAGCAAGAAATTGGTTTATAATCAGTAACATAATAAGGAGTTGCATTCTTAGGAATAAGGAAGCTAAAAGTATAATTAAGTTCCTTAAGAAGCTTTCCATGTTATAAGAAGTCTTGAATAGCAAGATTAATATCTTTTCCTACAATATTACAATCTTATTTACATAAATATGGATTAAAACCATCCGAATCAAAAGCCTTATTAGGGCTAAAAGAATTAAAAACATCCTTAATCTCTCGAGCTAAAATAGAGTCAATTAAGGACTTTACAAAAGAATTTGAGATTTTGGATGGGAAGAAAGTTTTAATACCCACACTGGGTGAAGGAAGGTTTTTTTTTTTTTAAGGTCTCCTAGAATAAACAAGGGATCGATTTTGGATCTCTTCAAACTTCAAAAACTGATGACCACTATCATTAATAAGAGAGTGAACATTATGTCTATTCCTATTCGCAATAATAGAGTTATGGAATAATTTTGTATTTCTATCGCCTTGTTTCAACCATTTAATGTGAGACGATTTCTTTTTAAAATTTTCTTGATCTTTTAAAGATTTTAGCAAATTTTGGATGGCCTCTCTTCCCTCCACAATAAGTTTAAGATCATTCGGAGTTTTGGCCACTCTTTCCTCCTCAAAAAGTTGCTTGATTACTGTCAACGCTTTCACTAATATCAGTTACCTCTTTTGCATTTAAGGTTTGAAAACTTTTTTTCACCATTATAAGCTTAGTGACTATACAATACATTGGAGCACTAGAGATTGAACTAGCCCAGGCCTTTTCAACTATTTAAATAAAGTTTGGTTAAGAAGCTATGAAATATGAAAATCTAAAAGGAGAAGTTCTCTGAATTTTAGGGATCATAAAATTGACCATAACCAGAGAGTGGTCAGAGATGCTAGGATTTTTAATTGGACTAAAAGAATAAGGAAACATAGGTATCCAATTTGAGTTGACTAAGGCTCTATCTAGCAGTTGGGTTGATTTGGTGTCACTAATTATCCTTAATTAATCGATAAATTGGCATGTAATTCCAATTCAAATCCAAATTAACATAACGTCAGTATACCGGTCATAAGTAATAAAGTGGGGTACATTTAAGACTCTGAAATGTCAAACTTATAGAGAAAATGTGCGAATACTAAGGAAATTGGATTATAATTATCTAAGAAACTCAAAATCTTTAATTTAAAAAGGTTAGATTAACAAAAACAATCCTAAAAACTTTCAACTTTGTAACTGCATTCCAAGTGACCTAAGAATTATCAAATAATTAATTTACTAAGGACAAGACCTAAATGACTTAAATAAGTTATGAAATGGATTGGAATTTCTAATCTAAGGCCTTCAACAAATCAAGACAAAGGTATGGTTAAGTCATTGCCTTTTCTCTAACATTCTTAGTTTATGGTTTGGTCTACTCAAAAATCTAAGAAGTAGGCTTAAATTTTATAGGAAGTTCTAATCCTAAAAACCCTATTTAAGATTAGTGCCCTCATGATAACCAAGGTAGATTTCTCAAATCTTTGAATTAAACCATGTTGTTTACTAAATTTTCCAATGATTAAAATAGAGATTATCGGATCTTTAACCATCTTAAATCAAATTCTAAGTGGCTAACTCTAAATAAGCATTAATATCTCAAACCAACAAAGATTATCATCCAATCATGTGATAAACACTTACTTAAGACATGCAAGAATCTTTCCTTAGCTAGAATTTAGCTCAAAACAACATAAATAAACAAGAAAAATCATATTGAAACAAAATAACCCATGTTCTATGAATATATATGAACAAAGGAGTACAAAACAATTAATTTAATGCTTATAAGGCACCAAATGATCATACAAACTATTAGACAGCCTCCCAACACGTGAATCAACTCCCTTACATCCTCAAAACAACCTAAAATTACAATCTACAAAGGTTGGAAAAGAAAAATAAAAGAAAAACCTAAAAACTAAGGAAAGAAAAGAGAAATATGGTTTTAATCTGAATTCCTTCTCAAATTCATCATAACTCCTGCAAAATTGTTCTCTGAGTCTTCTTATATATGTTAGCTACAAGTAGGAACAATTTGAGCAAGTTGTAGCAAGTGGAGTAAAATCCAGTTGTTTTCCACATGACAAATACTACAACAGCACTTCAGTGGCACATAATGGTGGGTTATGAAGGTGCCATCTAAATCCCTGCTTCGAGAGTATAATGATAGGTTGTTAAGCATAATGACGGACTGTTGAGGTCACTATTTTAATCTTGGAAATTGACATTTTAGCTGAATTTTTTATCTTTTCTCTACTTTTTGGCTTCGATCTGCATTATATAATATTTATAAACATAATTAAACACTTTAATAACAAATTGGAAGCAATGTTCCTTAGAATTTGAATAAATTCATATGAAAATACAATAAAACTAAGGCCTAACAAAAAGAAAGAAAAGAAAAAATGGAAAAAAAAAAAGGGAAAAAGAGAAAAAGATAGAATAAGAAAAAGAAGAATAAGAGGAAAAGAAGAAGAATAAGAAAAAGAAGAAGAGAAAAAAGAAGAGTTTTTTTGCTTTTATGTTGATGAAGCAAAAGTGTCTTTGTCATTGTTCTTGTATTGTTTTTGTGGATTGGGCAATTCTCACTCCAATAGCTTTAACCCAATATAAGGTTGAAGTTATGAGTGGTGCTATTAGCCATTTTATATGATGATCTAACCTAATAACCAGGGGTGTTCATGACAAGTATTCACTTTTGCGTTAAAAAGTTAGATGACCTCTCAAGCAAACATTGTTCAAAACTCGAAATTGTATCGTGTTTTCAATTTTATTTGGTCATTTTAAGCATCTTTAGAAATTTGTGTGATAATCTATGCAAAATGACTTGAATGTTGGATATTATACATACTAGGTTAATTTTTGACTAATTGTGTGCTTTTCTTTCGATTAACTTACTTTCAATCATGATAGAGTTGAAATTAGTGAATTATATTGAAAGCATTGATTGATTTTAGTTGTGCTCAATTAATTATTGACTCCTGATTGGGATTATTTAAGCGAATAGTTTAAGTCATTGCTTGAGGACAAGCAATATTTCAAGTGTGGGAATATTTGATAGGGTTGAATTATCTTAAGTTTTTATATGTATTTCAATGTAAATTCAACCTTATTTTCATGCTTAAATGCCTAAATTATGTTTGTTTTGAGTTTACATATAGATTTCATCTTTGGGACATAATTTATGGCTAAAAGGGACAAGTTGGGAGCAAATTGAAGCAAAGGCATGATTCTACAAAATTGTGAAGATAGAGTTATTGATAACCAGAAGACCAGTAGACCGAATGGTTCAAATCGGTCAACATATACTTGTGCTTCAATCGACTGATGCCTTTAATCAGTCAACCGATATCATGAGAATAGCAAAAAAAATAAGGACAGAAGTGTCTTCCCCTTGAGAGACTCATCTCAACCCTGAAAAGAGGCATATAAAGTGTCAAAAGAATGAAAAGAGTGGGAGGAGTCACTCATTACATTACTTGGCCTCTATCATTTTTCGTGTTTTCTTAGTTTTCATTAGGGTTTTAATGTATTTTTCTTCGTCTTTTCTTGTTGGTCCAATTTCTTGTTCTTAAATTAAGCATTTAAATGTTTTTTTCTTTACATTTCTTGTGTTTATTCTACTACTTTCCTATTTTCATTTTTTTTTTATTTTGTTTGGATATGGCTCTTTATGTATGGAATGTTTTGTTTATGTTAATATAGTTGTGTTTCCTTTAGTTTCTAGCAATGTTCTGTTCATTTACTTGTTATGTTTTGCATTTATATTCCATTTTGTGTATTTTTCACTTTGAGTTTTGTGTTTATTCCTGTATATTGACATAGTTTTCTTATGGGTTGGGAGATATTAAAGGGATAATGGATTTATAATCGTGAAAATTGACTTGAAATCAATTGAGTACTTTGTTTTAAGTCAAGGTTGAATTAGAATTTAGGATGAACGACATGAATTAGGGATTAACGTATAGTATTATCCATCCTAGGTATCATTTCTAGTTCAATTGTTAGGTATAGGTTTGTCATATATACTCGTCCATAGCAAAAACCATAAGTGGTGACAGGCTAGTTTAATTTGTCGATACACTTAATCAATCTAACATAGGGTTATAATTCTCTAAGTTACACAATCTGAGCTTGCGAGATTGTGGTTTAAGCTATTCATTCCATAGTACTTAAAGCTACTGTTCCATTAAAATTGGAGAGCTTGTTCTAAGTTGTCACGTACTTAACAATATTTTTAAAGCTTGTTGGAATTATCTAAAAAATGAAGAAACTTGGGATTCAAGAGCTTTTTTGGAACCATAGGCTAGCATTTTAGGCTAAACCCAATCTATATGTTTTGATGATAAATTATAGGTCCTTAATCCCAAAAATATCTTTTCCCATCTTTTTGTATTTTTTATTTGTTTCATATCTTCTGGTTTATTTTTGTTATTTGTCTTTTCGTTTAGTTTAAATTCATTTACGTCCAGGATTTTTTATTTCTTTTTATTTTCTTTTTAGTCAAACCTTCAGAATAAATTATATACACATCTAGCTCTCTATGGGATTAACCCTAACTTTCCCTACTATATATTTACTTCGGTAGTTAGGCATTTTATTATTTCGTAGTCTATGATACACCTATCATCTAACTCTACACACAATTTAGCAAAATTAAACCTAAACATCTTAATATTCTGCACATCCATCATCAGTGGTTTTCCAACAGAGCTAGCAATTTGACTTGAACCTTCATTTGACTAGTATTCAATAGAAATACTATGAAAATGAACCCAAAGTAGAGCACACCTATTCTCCTCTTGTTCTCCAGAATTTAGACTCCATTTTTTTCATAAACAAAGTTTTACACTGGATATGCTAGGGACTTTTCAAGAACCGTTTTCATAACCTCTTCTAAGTAAAATTTAAAAAGGAATTGGATCGAATTAGTGATTAAAATATCGATTAGACCATAAGGTAACCAAGATTTCGAGAGAATATCTTGCACCAATGGGTAAGCTGGTCTTTTATCGATCAAAAAAACAATAAAAACTCTCCTAAGTTTAACAGCCCCTTTCCTACCTTGCTTTAGCAAAGGAATAATGACTATTTGGTCATCCTTCACCTTAGGGGGTAGTAAGCTAACGATTTATCATCTAATGAGTCATTTGGGAAGGCACAGACCACCGATGTCCAAGTTCTAGGCACACATACTCTTTGGAACTATTTAAGATGAACTAGGTAGTTCATTTGAGTTAAAAGGAATTAAGGGATGCTTTGGCTAGGATGTCTGAGATTGAGCAGGTAAGGGATTGAGATTAAGGGTTAGTGGCATGGACGAAGTCAAGAGAAGGTTAATTTTAGGGTTAAAAGGAGGGAGTTCCATGTTAGGGTTTGAATTTTGGGAGTTAGGGTTTGCAATAGGCGACTAAAATTTAGGGTTTTCAGCCATCATGGAATTTGGAAGAGTAGGTAAGTCCATCGAGAGGCCAAGGTTAGAGGGTGGAGAGATTGGAGATTTAAGGGTTAGGTTAGGGTTACCTATGGATGAAGAGAGGGTGATTAGTGCTAAGATCTTTCACTAAGATGGTGACAAACCATAGAGACGAGAATGATTATGGGAACAGAGCTTAGAAAAGAGAATGATAAAGGGAGAAAAAAAAAGGGACATAGGTCTTAGATGGGAGCAACACATCAGAGGTCAACAACCTACGAAGTTCTCAGCCTTTTCTCGGGCTAACATTCTCTCATTATGTAATTATGTTTTTGTCTTAACTATATTAAAAAATGATGCACTCAATACATTAGGACTACTTGATCGTTTACATTAGGACTACTTGATTGTTATTCTTCATATCAAGCACAAAAAAATAATTAAAAAATATTAGTTTATTATTTATATAAGCAAGTACATTTTCTATGATCCCTTTTGAATATGCATTAGATCTATCAATGATAAGGCGTAATTTATACATATCTTTAGTTTGATTTTGATATCTTAAGGCTTAGATTTAAGTCCATTTCAAATAATTTTTCACATAAAATATTTTAATAATTGAATTTGATATTGCTCACATGAGATTGTATAAAAATGGTTGTTTTATAGACTTTAAATTTAATTATGATCGTGGAAAGGTTGGATGAATTGTTAGATTGAAGAGTTAAAGGAAGGATGGAAAACAATTGAAATCACGGCCTAAATCACAATCGTGATCTAAGCTGTGACTTTGCCCAAAAAAACATCAAAATTCTAGCAAGATGATATAAACAATGGCTAAAGTCACAACTATGATCCTCGTCGTGATTCCAAAAAATCATAGCCTTTGTCACAACTATGAGTCATATTGTATTTCAATTAGCTGCACATATTTAAGGTACTTTTTTGGATTTTTTATAATTTTTTGACCTTAGAAAGTATCCAACCACCACCCAAAGGGGGAAAACTCACTTTAAAGACATTTTAACATAAGATTGAAGCCATTTAAGAGGATTAATTCATGATTAAAGTGGAGGTTTAAAGATTAAGAGGATTTTCAACAATAGACAATTAAAAATTCAACAGTAAAACTACATGAAAATGAGTTTCCAACCCCTCATTCTTCTTTGATTGTTGTTGTATTTATTTTTATAGCTATCAACTAAATTTATTTAAGATCTAAATGGGATGAACCCTTGATACTTATTGTTTAATGTTTTTCCTTTGATTTAATATAAAATCTAAATTTATCTTAGGTTTATTCATAAATACTATTATATTTAGATTAATGTTTTTGCTAAAAATTTAAATTCATTATTATTTTTTATATATTTAGATTGAGAACTCAATTACATGAAGAGATTAATTTATAAATAAAGAGGCTTGCACAAGGTTCTAAAGATAGGCTTCCATAAGTTTCCTAAGTTAAATTCAAACCTAATAACTATAAAATCCATTAATCGAATTAATATATCTTCTTATGGTTTAATTTAGAAGAGATTCTAATTAATCAACTAAGAAATAAAAAATATATTAATTGAGAAAGAGTATAATTTAATTTAGGGATTTTATTGGTCTAAGTAATTTAGGTTGAATATTAAATTAAGATAAAATTTGAACATGTTAGGTTTCTAAGGGGATTATATTTCTAGGTTCAAATCCTATTGATTGATATTTCTTTATGTAAATTGTTTTATTTGTTATCTTTATTTACTTGGTTAATTTTAGTTTAATTAACAATTAATCAATCAAGCAATCATTTTATTATATTAGATAATAGAAAAACAATTAGTTCTAATAGTTCTAATTCTCGTGGGAATGATACTTAGACTAACTACAGACTATACTATAGAATGATAAGTACACTTGTCTATTTGATCTTACTATAATTTAGTAAATATTCACATATATAGAAATGAGACAACCAATTAGCTAACTGAATGACTACACCTATTTTTTCTAATGGTCTTAGATTCAAGAAAACATAAACAAAATAACGCATAACAATGATTTATGCTCTTAAATCTAGCATGGCCTTCTTAATACATATATTACCTATGGTGTATGGGATAAAGAACATAAAGTAACTTCTTTCGAATAATAACAGATAGTATTAGCCCTTATATAGCACTTAAGATAAGGGTGTATTAGGTGACTCTAAATTGTCTAAGTGAATTATACCTAACTAAAAAGTTCCCTCTTAAAAATATATATATAGCAATTATAAACAATTTAATAAATAATAATATAACTTAAAACACTGATAAGTGCTAATTAATATAGTTCTTGACGATATTTTAATGCATATTTATCCCTATTTTTATGTTAATTGGGTAATTTATGTCTTCATTTATTACATTTGCATGTCAGCATCAATTTGGAGTGGAAATCCAAGAAATGGTGAAGAATGTTACTAAAATATGACTAAAATAGTGGCCTACAATGATGTTACGTTTTACCCCTTTTAGCTTGCAATTTACTCAGTTCTGGGAGTCAAACAATGACAATTGAACGGCGTCATTCTAGTGTTCTTTAAGTGTCATTTTAGTACCTGTCGAGATATTTTCAGCTACAACTTGCAGAGCCACATACTATAACTTGTCCACTAGCTTCCTACTTGCAAAAGACACATATAAGAAGTCAGAGAACCAAAATTTGTGGAGATTAGCATAGACTAGAGCCTCTAATTCAAAGATTTAGCTTAAGTTTTTCATTTTCTTTCTTTAGGTTAGGCTATTTTTTGTTCTTCCTTTTCCAACTTTGTTCATTTGATTTTCAAGTTTTTGTAAGGATTCTTAAGAGTTTGTTAAGGTGTTTGAAGGTTATATAACACTTTGGAGCATTATTTGGTAAAATCTAATCCCTTCTTTACCTTATTTCACTCTCTTTATTCATATATGCTTATAAACTTGCTATTCTTGATTCAATCTCAATTTTGTTGGATATATATGATGTTTTAAGCATATTTCCAACTGAGGTTAGGTTCTTGAATGCTTTAGATGAGGTTTTATCACATAATTAGAAGCTAATCTCTGTTCATATGATAACTTAATGCTTGTTTTGACTTAGGCACTTAGAATAAGATCATAATTGGTTTAAGATCAGATAATATCTACCTAAATCATTGGAAAATTTATTAAAAAACATGGTTTAATCCTTGCATCTGAGAAATCTACCTTGGTTACCATGAGGGCACTAATCTTAAATGGAATTTAGGATTAGAACTTCTTAAACTTTAAGCCTAATTCTTATTAATTGATACATGACCAAAGATCAATTTATGATCATTAAAGAAAAGACATAGACTTAACTATAGTTATGTTTTGAGTTAGTGAAAGCCATAAATTAAGCATTCCAATCCATAACCCACATAAATCATTTAAGTTCTAACCATTAGCTTATTAATCAATTTGGTAATCTTACTTCAATTAGGTATCCATAACATTGCTAAGAAATTTTTTAGGTTTTTTTTTAGTATCTTGAGTCAATTTAACCCCTTAGTTTTAATCCTTGGTTTCCTTAGATAATTGTAATCTAATTGCCTTAGTAGTCATACAATCAGTTCTCTATGGGTTCGACATTTAGGAGTCTTAAATGTGCTTTACTTTATTACTTATAATCGGTACACTACTGTAAAGTTGATTTGGATTTGAATTGAATTACGTGCGAATTAATTGAATTATTTTAGTTAAATAGTGATATCAAATCAACACAACAAGCTTTTGGTGATGTTGCCAGGGAACTGATTATTATGTAATATTAGGAATACATTAGTGTCAATGACTCTAGGGTGTAAATATTGTTTATATTATGTTCTTATACTTTGTTTCTTTGTTTCTTGTGGTATTTTTTTTTATGTGTTGTTTGGAGCATCTTGTAGTGTTTAGCTTTAGATATTATAAGGATGTGGAGGCAAGATGACTATTGGCATAACTGCCAATGGTATGAGTCTAAAGTTTCTGGAACTTAATGGGGCACTAGATATTATGATTAATTCAATAGAAATTATATCCTAAGTTGATGAATTGTTATGATTACCCTTGGAATGAATCGTCTTATAATGAGCAATACTCATCTTTTTCCTATCCCAAAGAGCCTCCAAGTGATATTCAAGCTCAAATTTGTGACATAGTTAATCAAAGTTTGGCTAGACATCCATCTAACCCTCAACCTACTGTGGCTGAGTTGAAAGCTTCTTTTGCAAACTAGAGAGAGAAATTATTAGCCAATCTTAGGCAAGAACTTTCTAATAACCCTCCCCAACCCATTCCATTTGAATTAAATGTGCTAGAATCTTATCCCTAAAAGAGTGATGGGCAAGAATTTTCAATGCCTTGTGTATGGAATGAAAAAGAGGTTAGTGAGCATGTAATTCAAATCAAGCTCTTGACTTAGATCATCTTGACTCTTTTGATGAAATGTTGGAAAATTTAAATTCCGTTTGTCAAGAAAACAAAGATATTAATGTGGATGAGTCTTGGCCTTTTACACCAAGTCTTAAGAATAAAGTATGTGAAACCTTTCAAGAAGCCTTGGAGAGTGATGAATCACTCTATGACTTTATGGTTCAATTTGTTCAAATTGTAGATAATCATATGCATGATGTAGAAGCCAATGAAGTAGGAACCTTAGCTTTGTCACATGATAAAGAATTGGATGCAATCATTGATACACTAATCATTAGTGGAAAGGACAAGGTTTTTGTTGAGTCAAAGAATCATGAATTAGGAGCTTATGATGAGATTGTCGAGTTTGAAGCGAGTGAAATGCCATTTGAGCACTTTTATTTTCTAAATGTTTCCACTTATGTTCCTAGCAGTGTTTTAAATTCTATTTTGTACCGACCAGTACCAACTGGGAAACAGAAAAAAAATGGCATGTACTGTATTGGGTTTGAATACCAGTCAATACCAATCGTTTTGACCAATACTGACTGGAACGTGTCGTACCTACCGAGAACCAAAAAAAATTTAAAAAATTTTGGAAAAAAAAAAAGAAAATTTTTTATTTTGACCTTTTGAGTTTAAATGTTTAATTCTTATTTCCTATTACAAATTTATTTATGGAGTATTTTATAAATTTTATAAAATTCAGAGACTGATTTATAGTTTTAAAAAATTATCTGAAATAATACCGGAATTGACTGGCACCATTACAATACCATTTTAAAGATAAATCTGGTACTTTAGTTCCTAGGCCTAAAGTTGCCATACTTGATTATTTACCTTGGTATTTTACTTTGAAAAAATGTTTTAATTAGATTTTCATTAAGGGTATGATTCATAATTCATGGAAGAACCTGTTATGAGGTATAAATGTCCTAGGTATTTTAGCTTGCCCCTTTGGAAAGTATGGAGTTAATATTATGCATGGTGCGCTCAACCTTTGTTTAGAAATTCCCTAACTTTAAGGTCCAACTAAAAGACCTTAAAGAAGCGCTTGTTAGGAGGTAACCCAACCTTTTATTAAGTCCTTTTGATTTAATTAAGTGTGCCTTAGGTTTAATTTTAATTTAGTGTGCTTCTGGTTTTTTTTTTTTTTTAGTGCTTTTAAGCCTTTTGGCTAGTTCTTTTGATTTTGAGTTACAAAATATTTTGGAAAAAGCCTTATAAGAGCATCTTTAGTGTGTTTTTATGTTGTTAAGTATGTTTTTTAAGTGTTTTTGTTTTAGTTTTTAATTTGGTCTTAGTTTGTGTTAAGTCTTTTTCTTTTAAGTCAAGTTCCCTTTTTAGTGTTTTTAAGTTGCTTTTCTCTTTTGTGTTTTTGCTTTAATTATGTTGTGTCATAGTTTTTATTAGCAGTTTGAGTGTGTTTTCAATTTGTTCTTTGTGTTTTTGTTGGTTTTTAAGGTTTTAGAATTTTTGTGTTTTTGGTTTCTAAGTTTAATCTATGGTTTCTTTGTTCTTTAGCCCTTTCTTTTTAATTTCAATGTGTTTTTAGTGTTCTTAAGCTTAATCCATGTTCCATTTGTCTATTTAAATCATTTCGATTGATTAGGACTTGAATTAGGCTTGATTTGGTGCAATTTTCTATAATTTTTGCTACTAAAATTATTGTTTTATTAACTAAAACGACGGGTTATAATAGCCTGCATTTTAGTCTTGTGTCTCACGTTTTACTCTCTATCTGGGAGTTAAATGCGACCTATTATACGGTGCCATTTAACTTCCTAGATTCCACTGTTTTACTTTATGGTAGGCATAAAAATTATGGAACATCCATCTTCTTCTCCAGCAGACCCTTTTTGCAAACTGACCCCTTTCGCCCCTTCTAACTTCAGATTATCTTCACTTTTTCATTTCTTGGCCAAATTTTGTGTGTCTTGGTGTCTATTTGAAGCTCTTTCAATTTTGAATCATTCTATACTAGTCTTGTGGCCAAATTCTTCTTAGAGTTTTCACAATCTCCTTAACAACCTTTCAGGTACTGTTCATCTTCCTAAGCTGAGTTTTCAATTTATGTGATCATTCAGACATCCATTTCCTTTGATTTTAGTATCATTATGTAATAAATTTTATTAGCTTTCTATTAGTATGAATTTCATCAATTAATTTTACAGTCAAATTTTTTAAAATTTTCACTTCAACTTATATTCATTCGTTTTTTCCCAAAAAAAATTTCTAATTTTTCTTGGTATTTTCTAGCCATGTGCTATATGCTTATTAAACTGTTATTTTTTAGCCTTTAAAAGGAGCGTGGCAAGGTTATTTTTTAGCCTTAGAAAAAGAACAAAAGGGTTATCCTTG
>JAOXYD010246164.1:0-16724 GCA_028565735.1 Pinacopodium congolense
TACCAAAACTGTCTTTGTTTTGGGCTGCTGCACGTGTATGAACGGCACTCTACAGTCCAGTAACGGCACCCTGTTCAACGATTAACTTGACCCTTGCAGGGGGCCTTTTTTTGTTGACTTTCAATTTGAATTTTTACAAAAACATTCATATTTTGACTCCAATCTTCATATTTAAGCTCCCTCATGTAAAGTAAACATAATAAAGCATAAATGGTACATTTAAGTACTAAAATAGGGTTAAATTAACATCAAATAACATCCAAAAATACTATAAATTTATCCCCTAATAAAAACTATTTTTCAAAATTAGAAAACTAATTTTCAAAATTTATTACGACCCTAAATTAATTTCAATTTAATCTAATTAAGAAAAAATAAATTATTTTAATTAAAACAATAGGAGAAGGAAGCTAGCACGTGTGAAGCAGGCGCCAGTAGGTCCTGTGCAATGCTAGTCGCCGCGCTGGTCAGTCGCTTGCTTCGCACGCACCTAATCCTCGAAGACAAATGCTAGCGCTTGTAAGGCATGGACTAGTTGAACTTGTGTAGCGCCAGGCTACGTAGGTCGAGCACGTGCGATTATGACGATTTTCACCGTTTTCTGTAGTTTTTACAGGTTTTGTTTTTAATCATATTTCTGGGTTTTTAACTTGCATGATCTCTATCTCTTCTCTAGGTGTAGCCACCTACTCCTAAACCCATTAAAGCCATTCCTCTTATCTTCATTCAAGAAGACTTAAACAAGAATACAGGTGCACCGCTGGTTACAGTGGCTCTACCAGCCTAGCGGCTGGGCAAAAAAAAATTCAAAACACACCCATATTCTTTCTATTCACATACAAGGAGGATCAACAGATTCAAGAATAAGATCAAGAACAGATTCAAGCCAATTTCAAAACCAGGTATTCAAGCATTAGAGCCAAATATCCAAGGCAAGTCTAAGATCCGAAACACGTTTTTTACATTCAAACCAAAAAGAAAAAAAAAGCATATTCAAAAATCAAGATTCAAAAACCCAAATTCGAGAACAAACAAAAACCAAACTCAAATTCAAAATCAAAGAACAAGCGTACCTGGCTTATCATCTGAACCTTCAAGAAAATAAAGTCCTAAATAGGAGACATAAACAATTTTCCAGAATCTCATAAACGTGAAACACAAACACAGGAACACTTTTCAATTTTTTTTTCAACGTCAGAACTAATTGATTCAACTTTCGCAATTTATTTCATCAAATCAACAACAATCAAGCAACTTATTCAAGTTAAATCGGTTAAAATCCAGCTCTGATACCGTTGTCGAGAAACATATGCCGATCAAATCAATATCACCATGGAAAAATTAAGGTTTCTTATATAGGATCAATTTAACAAAATTTAACTTGAATTGAAAAATAAAATTACAGCCAAACCTGAATAAAGGATTTGCTATTGTAGCAAATTCTTTTCATATCCTAATCACAGTCGTTCATGTGTCCAGCCTCTAATGGTATCCACAGGTTGATGGAAGAGAACTAAAAATATTTTTGAGAGGATGGTAGAGTTGCACTAGCAATTCTAGGGTTACCGTCCTTTTATAATGGAAAAATCATATTTTTCCTAATTTAAAATTTAAAATAAAATATAAATCATAATTAAAGTCTAACTCTGATTATAATTATAATTTAATTTTAACTTAATCAAATATCTTATATTTGACTCTAAAGTTTCTTAAACCTTACGATTAAGCCCAACTTAATTAATTTTTATTCTCTTCTAATAAACCTATATGTGTGACCCATTAGGTTCCTAATAAATTAGCAATGATCATAAATTATGATTCTAATTCATAATTAAAATTAGATAAATTAAAACTCCTTTTAATTTATCTTTAATTCTCAAATTAAACAATTTATGATCATAGATTAAGATTGACATCTAGTAACATCTCATGACCACCCAAATATTAGGAATGTGAAAGTAGTTTGACGAACCTGTCCATGCATAGTTATAGTGTATAATTTGATCTTTTCTTCATACAAGGTTCCAATTGGATTTAGACAACGAAATCAATGTCTACTCTATATAATCCAATCATGGTCATTCTTAATAATTAGTAAATGATTTATAATTGATATTTGAAAACTACTTTTCAAATTTCAATTCACTCTGGCCAAAGAATTTCCAAATCATCATTAATCAAGAACAGCAAAATATTCTCTCAAATTACTTTAGAGTGACGAATTCTATATTGATTCACACAACTATCTCCATATAGTTCATACTACATCCAAGTACTATCGATTGACCTACTTTATAAAGCAGATCATAAATAGCATCAAAACATAGTAATTCCTATAAAAGATAACTTTGGTAATCTCAAGTCTAAGAATTAATTATACAACCATCATAATGAGGAAATCCGCAAACACACAAGTAATGTTCCATTTGGGATCCTCAATATCGGGTCAGTTCAGTAAACTTAATCTCTAATAAGCACCAACAAATTTGTTTAGGTTCCCACATACTTTAATCTACGAGATCGCTTACTTTCTTCATAAAAAAGAAAAATAATGTGTATCAGTCTAGCTGCTTTATCAATATGCCGTCTTGATGAAACTAGGACTAGGAAAAATTTAGGAATAATACAATAAATGTAATTTGAATCTCATAACTATAATCTCATTATAATTTCTAATTGTATAATAATTATTCTGTGGATTTTATCATCATAATTATTTATTAAAAATAACTAACAAAACACATAAAGATAAAGTATGCCTTTTATTAATTTAAAAATCACAATGTCATACATGTAATTACAGTTAAAAGATTAGCTGCAAGGGTATAAACTAATTGCATTAACTCTTGCACCTATCATCATTCCTTTATGTATACATTAAGATCTAAATTTTGGGAAGGAAGCGCATGCAACCAGAAATAGACAAAACTTTTATATTAATGCACAACCATCTTATCAAATTTTTAGGCCACACAATAACCAACATAGGACAACATATTCACATACTCCTTACATGCATTTAGAAAAATTTAGAAACATGTTTTATTCATATTCTAAACCTTAATGTCATCAAAGAAGAACATTTTTCGTAGGAAAAAAATTCCATGATTAAAAATTTTGGTTTTAAAGGTCACTAAGAGGCTTAGGTAGTAGGAAGGTATCTAACCCCAAGAATCCAAGTAAATATGGGTACCTAAGGTGAAATTGTTTTTATAGCATTTCAAAAGGATCAAGTGATATGTAAGTAGTGGACTCTCCAGACACATGACGTGTGATGCTTCACAATTCATATCACTTAAGATAAAGATGGTTGACACGTAATATTTAGAGACAATGCCAAGGTCAATGTTCGTTGCAAAACAAAACTTGTTTTATGCAAAATACCGCAAGTGTACGAATCCTTACTTCTAACAAAAAGTTGTTATCATCCCACAAGGATTGTAGTTAGTCACTACTTAATTCAAGTTATGCTTTATTTAAGAAACAAGTTTTAATAACAAAAATAAGTAAAATAAAATAAAATAAATCAAATTATCAAAGAATAGTCCAATGGGCAAAGTGCGTGAATTTGATAACTAATATTAAGATTATGAGTCACTTCTATCCCTATTTTGCTTCCCTTTTATCCTATTTATTTAGTTACGCTTGATCCAGAATTTTCTAATGTTTAAATGCCCTCTCTTAAGGTGTAATTAGCTATCCTTACTTGAAATAAGATAGAATCAATGATGATGCCTCTCAACTTACACAACCTTTCCTAACCTTTCAACTAAATGTGAAGCAATTATATAGGTAATTTAAATAAATAGCCCAGATCTCCCTTCAACTACTTGAAAAACATGAATATGTATAAGTCTATTAGGAGCTAACTCTCATTGCACAATCCAACACAAATGCCCAAGCGCTCTCTATCGATCTATTGCAAGGTATAAGTACAATAAATATCATAAGCAATCATTCCTTGAATCAATAAGAAAACGTTTCACAAACTAGTTCAAGAATAACTCCTATAAAGTGTTCAACGACTCATAATAACAAATAATCCAACAACATTCATATTTCTTATGCTAGAAAGTAGTAAAGAGAAGAAATAAAAAGCTAGATGAAGCCCTCAGTTCATCCTCTTCACTCCAAAAGAGCTAAAAAAAACTGGATGTTAGGTTGTCATGTATAATCCTAAGGTTGATTGAGTTATTTCCTTTGAGTGCCACCAAAAAATCTCAAATTTGCCTCTTTTAGGTTTCCTCTAATGATTATTAGAGGCTCATAGGGTGTTAAGCCCTTATATATGTCCAAAGGAAGGGCTTACTACTTAAAATATCATGTTTGACTCATCCAAGGGTCAACTCCACTGTCATCATCATGCTTAAGCACAAGAGTGACAAAAACTGGTCTGTCAGGGTGAAGCACTATCGTGCTCTACTTCATAGCTTTCTACATCCTTCACTCTTTTCACCATAACTCCTTCTTCGAGACTCTGATTGACTTGAAATTTGAATTAAAAGTTCCTAAATTCTTGATCGTACTCTCCACAAAGTTTCATGGTCATCTGAGCTCTATAAATATACCTGATGGTTCATCTAAATCATCTATAATACATCTAACTTTGGAATTTTGCTAACTACAAAACCACACACAGAAGTGCATCAATCCATCCCTCAAATAATCTCAAAATCCACCTTTAAACACTAGAAAAAGTAAAGAAATTATTAAAAACATAAAAGATCATGAAAAGATGCAAAAGATCCAAATAACTAAAGTGAAAAAACATAAAGAAACACTTAAAACACATGAAAACAACCTATAAATATAAGCTAAAAATGCACTTATCAACTTCCCCACACTTAAATCTTTGCTTGTCCTCAAGTAAAATCAAACACCACCACAACATACTATCAATCCATCTTCACAGAGATCAAGTGCATGCAATCTTTTAAACTTTTGCCAACTCAAATATCTAGGTACTATACATATTATGACTAGTTTTCATCAATACATAAAAATAAACTCAACTTATGATACTATCATGCAAAGGAAAGCATAAACTCACAATGGATTTTGCTCACAGAATTCCCTCATTTCACTCAAATGTATAAGGGTTAGTGTTTCACTCAAGACTCCTATAGGGAATCACACTACCATAGGCTTTCAAATGCATCAATTCTCTTCCTCACTGATTACATACTACAATGAATGAAAAGGACCTTGTTCAAGGAAGTAATTAGGCTATGGCTAAGGTGAGTCAAAAGTGGTTTTAAGCATTCTTTACAAGCATTTATAAAGGACTAAATGCATAAGGGACAACAACATGTACCTCTGAGATAGGCATGCAAATATACTAACTACTTAATAGTTGTTTTTGCTACTAACTTGGTTCTTTTCTTTTCTTTCTTTTTTTTATACAATAAACATGGAAAAAAAAGTAGCAACTATATGCAATGTTCTCTAAGAATACAAGTATCATTCAACTCATCTCAGAAAAAAAAATTGTAGACAAAAAACCTAAACTAATGCTCACTTAGTACTTTATTAAACTTGCGATAAGGTCAAATAATGGGTTTGATGGTTTTAAAATAGGGTGTCTTCAAGAAACAAAAGGGTTAAAGGCTCAAAAGGGTTTGTAAGGGATAATATAGGTAGGCCATTTAAGTCAAGGGTTAAAAGAAGAGGGCCTTAATCATTTCCATCTAGCATGTATCGAGTATATTCAAATTGGTTCATAGCAAGTTCTGAAGGTGACCACCTAAGGAAGTATCACATACACAAGGAAACGAAATGACTTTGGAATGGAGTCATATAGGCTTAATTCTTTACATAGGGCCAATTGAAAATCCATTATGTTTCTATATATTACCTAATCACTCAAGCATCAATTTCTAAGTAAGCTTATACAATTAACTACTCTAGTCAATCAACATAATTCACCTTTGTTGATTACAAAACCAAACTTAGTTTTACGCTCAAAACTACAAGTATATGGGTTACTTGTAGTAAAAAGTAGATAACAATCCCACAGAGATTGTATCTAGACAACCTACCAATTTGGATTACACTTTGTTTAAGAAACCGATTCAAAAAAATTTTAAAAGATAAATAAAATGAAAATAAAATAAAGGTAAAAACAAGCAACACAACCAATGCTAAAACTGTAAACTAAAATTTAAAGAAATCAAGATTAAATAATAGGAATTGTCGTTATCCCTATTTGTTTCCCTCTAGTTTAATTGATTCAATTTATGCTTGGCCTAAGATTTTCTAATATTTTAGCTACCTTCTCTCAAGGTACAACTAAATGTCACTAGTTAAATAAATTATGATTAACTTCAGTATCTCTCGATATACAAAGCCTTTCTTAAAAATTCAACTAGATGTGAAGTGATCTTAAAGGCATTATATTAATCTATTGAAATATCTTTCTAATAAATTGATACACTTGTTATCTATAGGTCTATTAAATGCCAACTCTCATTGTATATTTCACATAAATAACCAAGCTCAAATCTCAATTTTTTGCAAGGTTCTAAGCACAATAGATGACACAAACATTTATAACATTAAATCAATAACTAGATTTCACAAATAGTTCAAACAATAGATCCTAAAAATACTTTAGCCACTCATAATATAAAAAAGTTCCATAACATCCAGAATTTCTATGAAACAAAACATAAACACATTGACAAAATAAATGAATATAATATTATGTTATATTTCCTCTTTTTCTGCACTTAAAGAAAAATCTTAAATATTAACACCTTTGATGCTTAAGAGGACAATGACTTAGCTACAAAAGTATGGATATGTTCTCTTCTCTATTACGGATCAATCTTTCCAACGTATATTTTTCTCCTTGTGGAGGTGACAATTTTTCCAACTTTTGACACTCTTCAGTAACTTTGCTATAAATTCTTCTCCAGACCTCTGATTGACTTGAAATTTGAATTGAAATCTCTTCAAATGTGAATTTCACTCCCAATAAAATTTCATGGCCATATAAGATCTATAACAATGCCTAATAGCTCATCCACCTCACCTAAACCACATCTAATACTGAATTTCTGCTACTTGAATATCTAACCACCAAAGTGTATCAATTCCTTCCTAAAATGAGCTTAAATTTTACCTTCAAACATTAAATAATGCAAAGAAACAATTAAACACCTAAAATATAATGAAAAAGATGCAAAATATGAAACTAACTAAGGTTAAAACATAAAAACAATACTTAAAATACCTAAAGATAACCTAGAAACATAATCCAAAAACACACTTATCAACCTTCTATCCAAGTGGCCTAATTCAACTTCAAGTATACGTCTCAAACCCATTCCAACTACCATGATAGAATATAATGGTAAACATTCATCACAAAAACTCAAGTGCAGAAAACTTGACATACCTAATTCTAATAACCAACCATACATTCTAAATGACATGTAAAATGCAAATACAAAAACAAAGACTAGCTCCCTACACTTAAAGGACACATTGTACTCAATATGCGAAGAGAAGATCACATAAATCCACAAAACAATCAATTCACAAAACACAAAACCCAAAATAAATAAACAAACTAACAAAGAAAAAGAGGGTAAGAAAGCTTATGGAGAGGGTAGGGGCGATGGTGTTGGAGACGGCATATGGAGTCCTTGCAACTCCCACGAATTTTAGATCTTCTTGGATAAGTAACAATATCGATCAGCAACCATTTGCATTTGGGCATTCAATTTATCTAGCTATTCTTGTGTCCTTTTGATAATAAATATTAAGGTTATGAGTCACTTCTATCCCTATTATGCTTCCCTCTTATCCTATTGAATCAATTGTACTTGACCAAAGATTTTTTAATGTTAAATACCTTCTCTTAAGGTGTAATTAGCTTTGCTTAGGTGAAATAAGATAAAATCAATTATGCTGCCTCTCAACTTACACAACCTTTCCTAACCTTTCAATTAGATGTTAAGCAATCTTATATGTAATTTTAAAAAAATAGCCAAGATCTCTCTTTAACTATTTGAAAACCTCAATATGTATAAGTATATTGGGATCTAATTCGAGTTACATAATCCAACACAAATGCCCAAGCTTACTCTCTTAATCTATTACAAGATATAAGCACAATATATATAACAAGCACCCATTCATTGAATCAATAAGAAAATTTTCCATAAACTAGTTCAATGGTAAATCTTACAAAGTCTTTAGCTACTCATAATAACAAATAATCCAATAGCATATATGTTTCTAATGCTAGAAAGTAGTAAAGAGAAGAAATAAAAAAACTAGATAAAGCTTTCAAGTCCTCCTCATCACTCAAAAAGAGCTGGAAAAACTAGATGTTAGGTTATCATGTAGAATCCCAAGGTTGGTGCCACCAAAAACCTCAAAGTTGCCTCTTTTAGGTGTCCTCTAATGATTGTTGGAAGCTCCTAGGGTTTTGAGCCCTTACATATTTCCAAAGGAGGGTACCAATACCTAAAATCCCATGTTTTACTCGTTTAAGGGTCAGCTCCACTATCACCATTGTGCTTAAGCATGAGGGTGACAGAAACTAGTTTGTCATGGTGAAGCACGATCGTGCTTAACTTGACAACTTTCTTCATCCTTTGATCTTTTACTATAATTCCTTATGTGGGACTCTGATAGACTTGAATTTTGAACTATAAGTTCCTCACATCTTGAGCTTATGCTCCACCAAAGTTTATGGTCATTTAAGCTCTACAATTATGCCTAGTTAACCATCCAAATCACCTGCAGCACATCAAATTCTAGAATTCTACTACCTACAAAATCACACACCAAAGTGCATCAATCCATCCCTTAAATAAGCTCAAAATCTACCCTCAAACATTGGAAAAAATAAAGAAACAATTAAAAACATCAAGGATCATGAAAAGTTGCAAAAGATGAAAAATATCCAAATATCTAAAGCGAAAACACATAAAGAAACACTCAAAACACATGAAAACAACCTAGAAATATAACCTAAAAGTACACTTATCAATTAAGATTATTGGCATTGGAAAAGTTAGTAACAAAAACCATACCATTATTGATAATGTGCTATTAGTTTATTTTTAAAGCATAACTTGCTTAGGGTTTATCAAATTTATGGAAAAGATTCTAAAGTGACTTTTAAAGGAAAATCATGACAATAGTATCACATTTACTGGTAAGAGAGAATAAAACATTTATACAATTGATCTTAATGGCCTCTTAAACCATAATGTTAAATTTTTTGTTTATATGAATGAAAATACTTAAATGCGACATAGAAGATTGGGAGATGTAAGCATGGAACTCATAACTAACCTAAATAATAATAAAAAAGACTAGTGAATGGACTACTAAAGGTGAAGTTTGAGAAGCATAAGGCATGTAGAGCTTACCAATTGGGGAAACAAACCAAAAGTTCCTTCAATAAGAAGAAATCGATAACATCTATTAGACCTTTGGAACTTTTACATATGAATTTGTTGACTCCCACTAGACTTGCTACTTTATATAGAATGTCTTATACATTTTTTATTATTGATGATTTTAGTAAATTTACATGGATTATATTTTTAGCTAGTAAGGATGAATGTTTTAAGTCACTTGTGAAATTTTCAAAATGAGAAAAATATTTTAATTGCATCTATTAGAAATCAACATAGTAAAGAATTTGGCAATGGATTGTTTGAGATTTTTTATGATGAACATGGAATCTTTTACAATTTCTCTACACTTAATTCTCCTAAAAAAATGTAATGGTTTAGAGGAAAAATAAAATAATATAAAAGATGCATAGGACCAGTTATAGATAAAACCCCATTTGAGTACTAGCATGGAAAAAATTCAAAGTTTTCTTATGTTAAGGTTTTTGGTCGTAAATGTTTTATTTTAAATACCAAAGACAACTTAGGTAAATTTGATTAAAATGGATAAAGGTATTTTCATAAGTTACTCATTAACTAGTATGGCATACATGGTGTTTATCAAGAGAATTTTAATGGTTGAAAAGAATCTACACATTTTATTTTTAATGAGTCAAACCCACTTGATATTAAGAAGAACCTTGAAGATGTTAATAAAGGCTTATTAAAAGATTTGAAAAAATTAGGTCTATACAAAGAAAAAGAGGATAGTCAAGATATTTAACACGCACTTAGTGAAAGTGAAAGTGAAAAGAAAAACGAGGAATGACCTACAAATTAAATGTATAAGAAAGACCACACTTCAAACCAAATTATAAGTGACATGCAAATAGGTTTAGTCACTAAATCTTCTTTTAGAGATGTATCCCATATTGCCTTTATGTCTCACATAAAACCTAAGATTATTAAGGAAGCACTTAGTGATGAAAATTGTGTTCTTACTATAAATGAAGAGTAAACCCAATTTGAGAGGAAAAAATTTTGGACCTTATTACCTAGGCCTAAATATCATCAAACCATAGGTACTAAATGGGTGTTTGGAAATAAGCTTGATGAGTTAGGTAAATTGTGAGAAACAAAGCCAAGTTGGTAGTAAAAGGCTATAACCAAGAAAAAGGGATATATTATGAAAAGACTTGTACACTTGTAATTAGATTAGAGGCATTTAGGGTTTTACTTGCATTTACATCCTATATAAGTTTTAAACATTTTCAATTGGACATGAAAAGTTTATCTCTAAATGGATTTATTCAAGAGGAAGTATATGTAGATTAATCACCTAGTTTTGAAAATCATGATGTACTAAATCATATGTATAAACGTTTAAAGCCTTGTATGGTTTAAAATAAACTCTTAGAGGTTAGTATGAAAGGTTGAGTGCATTCCTTTTTTTAAAAAGGTTTTTCTAAAGGAAAAGCATATATAACCCTCTTCATCAAGGATCATAATGATGATATCTTAATTATTCAAATTTATGATGATGACATCATTTTGGTGCCACTAATTGAAGTTTATGTAAGGAATTTTCCAAATGTATGAGTTAGTAATTTGAAATGAGCATGATGGGAGAGCTTAACTTCTTTCCTAACTTAAAAATTAAGCAAATGAAGGGAAGAATTTTTATAAATGATGAAGGATGTAATTTTTATAAATCAAGCTAAGTATACAAAGGAAATACTTAAAAGGTTTAAAATGGACCAAACTAAGCCATTAGGATCACCTATGAGCATTACAACTAGGTTAAAAAGATGAAGAAGGCAAACCTATAGATGCTAAGTTGTATAAAGGCATCATAGGCAATTTACTTTACCTTACTGCATATAAGTCTAACATTATGTTTAATGTATGTTCATGTTTTAGGTTTCAATCAAGTCTTAGAAAGTCACATCTTTTAGTAGCCAAAAGAATACTTAGATATTTCTGAGGAACAACATACTTAGAACTTTGGTATCATAGGAATGCATCCATATAAAATAATGGTTATTCCTATACGGATTATATTGGTAACCTTTTACGTAGGAAGAGTACTTTTGATACATACCAATTATTAGGTAATATATTTTTTCATAGTTTAGTCAAAAGCAAAATTCTATAGATTTGTTAACCATATAAGCGGAGTATGTAGTAGTTAGTAGTTTTTGTTTATAAGGGCTTTAGCTTAAGAAATAACTTAGATATTATGATTTGAAGCTAAATAAGAACCTTATTATGTGTAATAACATTAGTGCTAAATGCTTAACCAAGAATCCAATTCAACATTCTAGAACTAAACATATAACAATAAAGTATTATTTCACTAGAGATCATATACAAAGTAGTGACACTGAGTTGGAATTTGTTAATGCACAATATAAATTAGCCAATATTTTCATATTATTGATCAGTTAAGAGAGAATTAGGCATATTGGTGGCAATTCACTTTGAATATTTTATGAAATTTTTGCTTCGTTGATGACATTTGTATGAAATCTTTAATAACAATTTGTTTTATTAACAATTGGCATCAAGTTTGTTTATGACATTTATATGAATTCTTTAATAACAATTAGTTTTATTAACAATTGTCATCAAGTTCAAATTTTTAGTAATAACTGGTATTGAAATTTGGTATCCTTTCAATCCTTTTTAATGACGTCAAAAAGGGAGATATATATGTGTGATATTAGATGGCTTATGCTTACAATAATATTCACACTTATGAATTGTAGTTTTGATGTATAATTGTAATTTTGATCCCTTGCATGCTTTTATCATTAAAATAAACGTTGCATATTTTTTACGAGGAGTGAGTGTAATTTGTTAATGCATGAACAAAGGAGGAGTGTGTTTTAAAGGATGAATATATGTGATTTAGTTAATGCATGAAATTAGGGGGAGTGTGTTTTAAAAGATAAATATATGTGGTGTTTAGATTTAAGAAGAATGATAAGCATTTGATTATATTTGTTTTTAAATGTGTTTTTGCTCCCTTATATGATATATTTTGTCATCATAAAAAAGAAGTAGATTGTTAAACCAAGGGAGGTTTCAATCTCAGTTTTAGTGATAAAAAAATATGACTATTACTAACGATTCGATTTTTGGTGTAAGGTTTAAAAGATAACTACATTTTATATTAAACTTAAAGTGAGAAGTTTGTACTTGAAGACCAAAATTAAGGAAAATGCAACATCAAGCACTTTAAAAGCTTTAGGATCTTTAATTAGATAGTTTGGACTTGTTTGTAAGTTTCATTTAAAGTTTCAATAATCTTAAAGGCTCAAATTGCATACATGTTGTATAAAGGTTTTTAATAGTGAATAAAATTTTCACTAACTAAGACAAATTTTGTATTTTAAGTTCAACTGACATGTCTCGGCATTTAAAATAAATTTTGGAATGGTTTGAAACTTGTTCAAATTGTTTTCAAGTGAAAGAAATGGTTTATGAATGTTTAAAAGTTGGTCAAATTTGAGTTTTAATTGAAAAAGTCTTAAAATGACTTTAAAATTACATAGATCAAGACAATCTAAGTTTTGGTTATTAAAAAATTTACTTAAGGGAAATTTCTAAACTTATGTAGGTTAAATTTTGGTCATTTGGATGTGTTTGGGAATGTTTTTAGTATAATTTCAAAGTTTCCATAGTGACTTCAACGGCACCCTGCAATGACAGTTAATAACACATTGTAATAAGTCATTGTAGTAAAGTTATTTGATCAAAATATGAATGACAGTATATAATAGCGAGTTGAAAGACACTATTATAGTGCGCAGTCTTCACAAAAGCAAACTGGGGCGGGGGGCCGCTGTGGAGGGAATTAGTGGTCTCATTATGCTCCACTATTATACAAATTGTCAAATGAGAAATGTCTAGTTTTTAATAGATAATGACTAGCTTAATATAAAGACTATTTTGATAAACCAATGGCCTTATAAGCTTGGAAAAAATATAAAGAAATGTTCTAAGTGCATTAAAACAATTTTTATGAGTTTTTGAGAAATTTTTTTAACATTAAAAGATGAAGAAACTTTCTTTGGTATTATTGTTGAGCTTATTGTATGTGTTCTGTTTTTTTGAGCAAATGATTGGTTTTTATTTTATCAACCCAAAAAATTTTCATTTTCAATTTGTTTAAAATCTTTCAAGAAATTTTTTCACTCATATCATTCATTTTGATTAGATTTTAGCCTTAGAGATATTGGATGTTCAAATGAAACACCTTTTTTAAAAGGGCTTTTTAATTTTTTTGGAATTGTGATTACTTGAAATGTTCATTTTCACCTTAAAAAAGATTTGTAAATTACTCTTCACCATCACTAAAGAAAGATTGGATTTTTAAAGGGTTCTTGTTCATCCAAAGAAGATTTGTAAATAGTGAAATATCTAGCAAGATTATTGGAGAGTAGATGTAGGCAATTGAGATTAATGCCAAACAATTATAAAATTTATTTGTGTATCTACCTTACTCTATCTCTAAGCTAATATTAATTTTTTCTTGTCTTATATTTATCTTATGAGCATTTAGCATTATAATTATCACAACATCTAGTCTAAACTATGGTTTAGGAATTAAAAACACACACAAATTGGTTTAGATGGTTAGCTTAGAAAATTTTAAAACACCTAATTCACCTCCCCTTTTAAGTGCCATCAGTACTTATAGATTCCTTACCAAAATTAACTAAAGGTGAAAAAAAGTTAGAATGCATGCTTAGTACCCAAAAAGCATTAAATGTTATAATGCATGCTAGCTACTCGTGAGAAAGAAACATCAAATGCTACAACTTTGATTTTTTAAGGAGAAGAATTTAGAAGGTACATATACCTATGTCATCATATGAACAAATTGCATTATCTTCTAGGTCACAATCTTAACAAATAAACATCATGCTTTCATATATTATTCTAAATCTTATCCTAGAGCTCAAACTAATTCTAGTATGAATAGACACAATTTTTACATGCAATCTCATTCATTTTAGGCCTCATCCCACTCTCATCTTAGGTCTCATTATTATCTAAGGATAACATACAATGGTAAGTTTGCTACAAACTACCAAATAATAAAATATGTAACCTAACCTCTTAACTATGTAGTAGGGTAAGTCAGGTTCAATCTCATAAAGAATTGGTAGTTTTTCAGCTATTATTAATGTTAAGTAAAACAAAAATAAAAGAAATAAAAATAAACCCTTGTATAATGAAATTAAAATAAACGAATAGAAAACTGAAAAAATGAAAGCGAATAAAACAAAAAAGGAAACAATAAGAAATAACTAAGAAATATAAAAAGCTAAGTTGAAGATATTTTCAGGATTCATAAATTACAATCGATCATTGATAATATGTAAATTATATTAGACTTAGGTACAACCTTTGTCCTCATTCCTCTAATTTTAGATAAACCCAATAAGAAGTTAAATTTATTGTTAATTATGTGTTAACCTAGGATAAAATCTCTATATTCAAAGGCATAACAGCATTAAAAACTAGGGAATAACTAACTTAAGCCATAATCTCACATTTGTAAATCATGTAATTTAAAGAATCAAACTCTAAGCTAACTTGATTAAATTTTACTTGCAAAATCAATAAACCTATTTCCACGTATGGTAATCACTAATAACAGTTTGGATTAATTAAACTAAATAATAATAATAAGATGATTAAACCTATTAATAATCCTAATTATTGGCATTCAATTGGAGTTTTAACTCAACCTTAGCATTAAAAACAAAACCCAATTCAATTCTCACAATTATAACTATTGCGTTGGTTAGGTGACTGTAAAACTTTGGATGATTTTGAAACAATTTTACTTTGAAAACTAACAAAATAAAAAAAAGTGCACATATCGCAAAAGTAATAAAGTGGAGTAATTTTTAGACTTTGAGTGTCGAACCCACGGGGAATATATTACTTAATTACTAAGTAGATCGTATTCCAATTATTTAGAAAAAATCTAGACAATTTGATCAAAAAGCTGAAAATTGCTTAAACTAAACTACTTTGGCTTAAACACTTCAAAAATGATTTTTAATTGCTTCTGAAAAATTTTGAAAATTACCAAATGTGTAAAGCAGCAATGGATTAGATGATTGATGATTTGATTGAGCTTTAAAACATATTTAAATTCTTATTAAAGTCCCTCACAAAATCAAAACAAAGTTATAGTTAAGACTTTGCTTTTTCTCCATTTAATCTTGTCCAAAGTTTGGTTATGTTTTAAAATCAAGTAAATGGGCTTTAATTTCAAGAAGGTGAGTTCTGAAAAATTTATCTCAGAACTCCAACTTTCACAAAAAATTCAAATTTAGTCATGCAAGGATTAATTCGTATTGCTTATTGATTTTTCAAACAATTTAAGATGATTTCTCATGTTTAAACTATCTTAAACACTAATCTTAAGTGGCCAGCTTCAAATTGGTTCTTTCAGACCTTCAATAAGCAAAATGTAGACATTTAAACATGCATCTAAACTCTTTCAAATCATCAAAACATCAATCCATAGCAATAGAAAGGATTAGCCACATATTTGAATCAAAACATATATGATATGCATTTTAAACCACATATTTATATAGATCTACAAATATAAGTTGAATAATGTAGTTTAGAAGTTACAAAAATTATTTAGAAAGCTTCTAGAGAAGTCTTGAACTTCTTAACTTGATCAGGACATCAACTCAGCTTCTGAATCCACAAGATCTAGCAAGAAAATCAAAGAACATTTAAGAATATGCATACAACAACATGAACTTTGATTAATCTAAAAAATAGGAGAATATAAGTAATGATCTGAGTTAGAAAACCCCATATGATGGTTTAGAAACTCAAATATATGTCTTAGCTTCAGTATCCAAGAAAAAGAAACTCAAAATATATTCGGAAACTCGAAATTCAAGTGTTTGAAGATTGAACTATCTTAGAGAAACTAAGAGAGAAGCAAGAGCTTCTCTAACTAAGGTTTGATTTGAAGTCCCCCTAATCTCTGAGTTTTTTTTTTGTTTTCTTGGTTGTATGCAGACACTCTGGACCTCCCAGATGTACTAGCAGATAATACAATTAATTAGGAACATGCTAGGGTTAAAATCACCAAGATTTAGAGTTGAAATTGTTGACTCTAGAAACTAACGACACCTTGCCTCCCACTAATGGCACCTTTTACTGCTCTAATTCTACAGCAAGTGACGACCCCCTATTCTTCAACTAACGGCACTTTACTAGGGGGTCATTGATGAGCTAAACGAAGGGAGTTCCTTCATGTTTTTGGTCCAATCTTCATCATTAAGCTCCATTATGCAAATTAAACATAATAAGACATTA
>JAOXYD010246200.1:0-16721 GCA_028565735.1 Pinacopodium congolense
ATCTTTACCTAAATCACAATATTAAATCAATTCCTAATCAATTCTCACAATTATTAAGCTAAAATCCCATTAATATCTTCCAAACCAAAATTAAACTAGTTAAATATAATTAAATTAAGAAAAAAAAAATCAAATAAATACTAAACATAATTAATTAAAAGAAAATAAAAGCTGAAAAATTAAGAACAGTAAAGAAAAAACACAAATTGATTTTTAAATTGACATAAGCACACATTGCTTAAACTATTACTTAATTAACTAAAACCTAATTAAACAAAACTTAAACTAACTCTTTGAAATAAAAATTCTAGATTTATAATTAAATAAAAACTTAATTTTAAATGAATTGAAAATTAAGAACATGCATAAAAACTAATTACTAAACAAAGATGAACCAAATACTATATACATAATTGAAACTATATAAAATAAAACCTTAAACAACTTAATAATTAATTTAAAATAAATATGAAATTATCATTAAAGTAAACAATGTCTAAAGATTGACTAAGAAAATTAAACCACGAGAAGAAACTAACCAAACACTAACTATCATTCGGCTAATTAAATAACAAAGTAAATCATAAAATTAAAAAAAAAACAAAGTAAATGAAAGAACAAATAAAAGAAAAGTGTCGGACAGTGTTAATAAAAATTGAAATAACAAAACAAAATAATGGTGTAAACAGAAGCTAGACTCGAATTAAAGTAATGCTATAGGGAACAACAGCTGGAGCAGTGTCATTCTTCTCTTGGTGTAGCAGCTCCTTACGCGTGTAGCTTCAAGTGGTGGTCCATCCATGCGCCATGGTCCATCCATGCATCCTGGTCAAGCAACGTCTCTTGTGGTGCGTCCTGGAAGCAGCTCCCAGCTAAAGACAGCTAGCCAAGGCCCTTCTCCTGGTGTGCCAATGGTGCAACTCCACAACCGAAGTCTCCAACCAACAGCTGCACCTCAGCCAAGCTCCGGCTGTAAGACAACCCCCCTTTGTCCACTTGTTATTGCCTCTATTTTATACTAGGGATTCGTGCACAATTGAATTAATTCCCCATCTGCTTCCTTTAGTCTTTCGAATGTGCATGCCCTTCGCTTGTGTGCAGCTCATCGTTTTGCTTAATGCAACACGTCAAGCTTAAGTGATTTTTTTTTGGCTTTCAAATTATTACAATCTTTAGCTTTTCTTCAAATTGCTTTAAATTCTTCATGTTTTGACCCAAAATTTGTATGATCGCAATAAATCTGTCATTAAATAAAATATAACACAAATTAAATATTTAAACAATAAAATAAGATTGAAACAACCTTAATAAGCATATGAAAATTTAATAAATTTCAATCTTATCATCAGCCCCGTGTGATGGCATACGATTAGAGCCATTTGGAACACCTAGAATCCACATAACATCATCCCTCTTTATCTCTTCCACCTGATCCTCCCTAATCACTAACATCAAATCATCGGGATTGAAATGGCTACACAACTAATAACATAGGCGTTTCCTTATTGTGAAAAATTTTATCCTCAGAAGCTCCCTGAACCCCATCTTCCAGACCTAATTTCTCTATTGCATACTGAGGCAATTTACTAGGTCACACACCTTCTTTTAATAGCAACAAATTTGATAGGCCTACAATTAGTTAAATTAATTTTTTCATCAACTGACACAATGTACGTAAGTACTAAATTTATTATGCATTGCAAAATTCTTACCTATGAATGATCACGCACATGAACACTACCACTAATATCGAGGTATTAACAAATTAATATGATAATTACATAACAATACAATTGTATGAAACATATCACATCATACTAAAGAATCGTAATAAAATTATCACATAATAATTAGAAAACCAAGATAGATTTCTACACAAACCTCATCATTTCCTTTCCTACTCTTTTTCCGACTGCTTCACTACACTCCTGGGTTGTCAATGACCTAAACATGCCCCCCTCACATCTTCCTATTTAGTAATCAACATTATGTTTAGCCAACATTAGTTAGCATTATAAATGCTTGCACACCTCTCTAATGCATCTTCTACAAAGTATGAAATAATGAATACACTGATAATTAATGTCTATGCAAACCTCTTCGTTTCTTGTATTTCTCTTCTTTTTTTTAAAAAAAACCATTTATTGCAAGTATTTTTCCCCTACTTACTCCACCCCTTTCCTTTTCCTATGCACATTTATTAAACAACTTCATGAAGATACAAAATAGACACACATTTCTGGTTCAACTTTATCAAATGATCACATAACAAAATACAAAAACTTTTGATCTATAAGAAAACCTTTTCATCCCTTCTCGTTCTCTTCTTTGTGGTTATCCCCTCACTTGGTGCTACACCTACGTCTCTTCTTATTGTCTTCTTTTAAGTGGTCCCTTCACTACCTGCTGTACTAACCCCACTCACTCTTTTTGCCTTCACTCAATCATGAAACGACTTACTCACATACAAATTGTAGCAAATAAATGAAGACAAGAATCTCATGTTCTTTAACTCAAATTTAAATACCTCCCTACTATAATTTGTGCTAGTTTGTACACACCTCCTTCCTTATACATTCACTGCATCTCAAAACATATGAAAAATTATTGCATAAGTGACAAACAACAATATAATCATTTTATATACCCCCTACAACGTACCCCCTGACTATAAAAAATAACGAAACATTCTTCTATAAACCATTATCAACCAATCATATACAATATAAAAAGTTGAGCTCCATATAAACTAGAACTAGAACCAAACATTTGGATTTTATCACCCCTATAACTAATGAAACTATAACAAAACATTTAAATTTCATCTCTCATGCAACTTATGTGTTGAACTCTAACATTGTGAGATTTTAATTCCAAAACTTTCTGCTCACACTTATCATTTTTTAAAACCTAGTTCTCAAATTAGAAGAGATGTATTCTAGAAACACTAGTGAAATTTCATTAAGATTTATGCTACTGCTTGTAGATTCATCACACACCCAAAAAGTAGAGATATATTTTTTAAAAAATCAATAGATTCCTCTTAAAATAAGACTTGTAGACGTCATTTCTAGGTCCTAATGATAGCAAATATAAAGGAAGATTCATAACCCAAACTTTGACTTATACAAACATGACTTTATTTGCAGAAGATTGAAAAGAGGGGGATGTTATGTTTGACCTCGAGTTAGAAAAATAGGGGCCTTTGATTTCAATGTATATGTTAGAGAGTAGAACGAGTAACTGTCTTCAGAGAACAAGCAGGAAAAAAGAGACTGACTGTATTTCAAATGTTAAACCTCTTTACCATAATGAAACTTCTTGAAGACATCTCATTAAGAACTAGTTTACGATAACAACTTTGAGCGCTATATTGTTATGGTTTTTAATAACATTAATAATACATGGTTAGCTTAATACATGATCCTTATATATGTTCCTCATATATTTTGTACCGCGTCTTTTATTTAGCTATAGGAATAATGTGTTATCCGTAAACCCATGGTTTTATACCCAGATTGCAAATGACTATACTAGAATTATATGACCTTGTACAACATGTACAACCACACTATACATAGCATATGCAATGAAATATCTCATGACGAAAAGGTCGCACGGGTAAATTATAAGTTGTAGTGACATATAAATTACTTGAATAACTACGAAAATCATATGATCATGACATCTCATTCAATTAGTAGTCGCAGGGTAGACCGTGATTTGGAAGGGAGTTAAATGACCGCATTAAAAACCTTCCAACAACTCAATTAATAACATACCAACTCTCTTAACAACAGTAACTCATCAATATTCACCAATACCTACACTCGTGCTTAATTTTAGGTATAAATATATCTAAGTTTGTAATTAAATAAGACATTGTGTTTAGCTAAAACACGTGTTTATATGCAAATAAAATTAGCTTACTAAAATATTACAAATGACAATTAACCTTAACATATATGCCATTGTACATAATGCATCGTTATGTCATACAGGCAATTATGATGCCTTCTACAAGATGTACAGGGATATATTATACATTACATAATAACCCATAACATAAAGTAGATACTTCTTTCAAGAATCATACGTTGATCACAAACAATATACACAACCAGTTACTTCTAATTAGACTTCAACATACATGGCCCTATGATGTAATGATTTTTAATAACATAAACAATACCCTATAAATTTAATACATAGTCCTTGCATATGTCCTTATGATATTTTGTAACACATCTATTATTTTGTCTGTATGAATAACATGTTATCCCTCTATCCATACTTTTACCCCTTATTCGCAAATGGCTATACAAAATATATTTGAACCTATACAAGCACGATGAAAAAGTTGCATGTCTAAAACATAAGATGCAGTGACATATAAAATACTTAAATATCTATAGAAATCATACGATGTTGATGTCTCATTCAATCACTAAACGTAGGGTAGACCATGATTTAAAAGGGTATGACCATTGTAAAAACCTTCCAACTACACCATTAATAACATACCAACTCTCTCCATAACACCAAATTCATCAACATTCAGCTAATACTCTTGCTTAATGGCACTTATAAATATAGCTAACTCCACGAGTACATAGGACATTGCGTACTGGTATTACACTTATTTATCTGCACATAATATACCAAACTGAATAAGTGTAAACATTTTATCCATCCTACATAACGCATCTTTAATTCAGACAAACGATTATAGTGGCATGGACAAGTTGTACAAGAATATATCGTACATAACATAAGAAGCCATAACACGTAATAGAAACTTTTAGAAGAAACCATATATTGAATTCAAACAATCTATATAACCAGTTGTTTATATTTATACTGACTTGTACACGCTGTTCAATACTAAATTATACATACAATAAGAAACTGTTACACATAATACACACTTCTTTCACATACCATACATTAACCACGAACAAATTATATAACCAATTTGTTTTAATTCACCGCCAATATAAAGGGATGGTTATTCATGAATGTAGATGTCAGACTACATAAAAAATTAACTTCATCACCACCACCGACTCTCACCATCGTGGCTTGGATGTTATCATGCATTTCATATCACAAATATAACAGGAATCCAAGCTTATAATTGGAATATCCTCATACAGGATGCACTCAATTTCAATTAATCAGTCATTTGAGGGTTCCAGCATTCCTTTTCCAAAGTTGTCATTATCCTATTTGCATTTATAATATCTTGTATTTAGTCTATAACACCAAGATTTGCTAAAAGGCATCTTAAGAGGACAGAATGCATGATTGCTCCATAATGTAAATGGAAAAACTTTGTCTATCTATTATGTACCTCATATCACAAGAGATGTCATTGCATTTGTTGGCCTATCTCAATACCACACATGCACCCATTTCTCTAGCAAGATAAGACAGGTAATGGAAAGGCCAAGTTTTTCCACTTTAAATATGGACCAATCATGCCATCCAAAATCTTGACATACTTTCTAGCAAGGCTCGGTGTTATAACCTAAAAATAGGATACTGCAATTGCAAACTAAATAAAGAACATCATAACATTCTTGATTCAAAATGACAGTCATTGCTAACTATCACACTAATATGTAAGTTAAGGATATAGCTTACCATAAACTACGCCTCAACATATCAACAATTTCATGGTATTACATTCACCACAAATGACATTAACATCACTATGTTTAATTTTGGGAACTTGGATGTTGGATTGATTGAGGATTGGGTATATTGTCTAACCATGCCATTCTTATTGAATTATGTACTAGCAAGATCATTATCCCAAATAATTCAATTCCATCCCTCTTGCTTCCATCTACGTTACAAATAAGAGAAAGGAAGAAGATTAAGAGGTTGTTGTAGAGATGGACAAGAAAACTCACACACTTTTCAATTTGATACCTTCTTTGGATTAGCAATGTTGTTAGCTTTCATATCAACTCAATTCCAGCATCAATAGTTGAAGGATTAGGCCACATTCCTTGTGAATTTTCCAAAAGATAAGTTAAAGGGTGCATCATATAGACAACCTCTTGTCAATATACAAGTATGCAATAAGGGAAAATAAGAGAAAATGGAGCATTTTCGGTTAATACTTAAGTAATTACCCACCAAGTTATGGTATAAACATAGTCTTAACCTTGATTAATTACTATAGTATGGTAAAACATGGCACAAGCACACCTGATAGAGCTTTTTGAGGAGATGGGTCCTTATACAGCCACGAACAGATTGCTCCACCATATTTCCCAGTTTTTTCAGAGAAGGTAGCCATCCGCCTGCACATATATGCTTTTTAAATACATTTTAAGTTTCATGCTCTACAAAATAAAATGATTACTTCACATATTAATATCAGTTTACGATCTCCATTCAATACATTTCATATAACACAGGTTCATTACAACTTCACCAAACGTGTTTCCTCTTTCATACAATTCTTTGTTACCCTTAATGTCTTCATACTCTCCCATTCATAGCCTTATAAGGTTGTTTTCTTGGATACTACATCATTATCTATTTCATTTATAGTCCTTTCATTCAAACTCTTTAACTTTACTTTGCAACCAACAAACCTTTCCACAACACACTGTCGTTAATAACATATGAATATGACATTCTTCTTTCGATATCATAATATATCCTCCTTTCCATAAATTAATGAACTCATATGATCCAAGTTGCACAAAACTGACTTCCAAGTACTATATCTTTGCATAATATTGACATTTTTTATCACTTCCAAACCTTGCATTTTCCCACTTCTTTTTAAGACACAACCTCAAATTCGTTGTGTTAAGTAATTAAACTACATTTTATAAACCAATATTAATCAACAATCCATATGGAATGGCTCATTCAATCTTTAAGAGACAACCTTAAATTCATTACGTTAAGTAATTAAACTTCATTCTATATACCAATATTTCTCAACAATTTATCTTAAATGGCTCATACAACCCTAACACTAAAACCAAGCAATCCAAGGCAACAATTTACTAATTTCCAAATACCACTCTATCCCCTTTTTCACATTCCAAGAAGACATCGTTTGCTGAGAATCTAATAAAGAACAATTTGGAGCCTACCATCCACTGACTCTGAGAAGAAAAAAAAAACATTGGACTTCAGATTGGGAGATCACTCAGTATGATTGAATGAAGAAATTAGATTACATGATTCAAATTCTTTGAGACCGAAGACAACTTCAACTCTGAGACTAAATCAAACAAGGGGCATTTTGTTAGGGATTTGGTGAGAAAGACAGAAGGAAAAATTTGGGTGCCATGATGCTGACTCTGAGAACAAAGAAAACATTAGACTTCAGATTGGGAGACCGCTTAGTATGACTGAATGAAGAAAATGGATTACGTGATTTAGAGCCTCTGAGATCAAAGACAACCCTAACTCTGAGACCAAATTAAGCAACGTACCTTCAGTTAGGGATTTAGTGAGAATGATAGAAGGAAAAAAATTAGACTCCATGATGCAGAGACTCTAAAACCTAAGATACCTGGGGAGAACATGTAAGGTTTTCAAACTAATGTAGGGTTTGCAAACTAACATCACTTACGAATTTGGTGCAAATGACAGAAGGCAGATTGATTTAAGCCCATTATGGAGAGTGTCTGAGACCAAAGAAACCGAGGGAGATTAGGTAGTGAACTCAATCTTTTACATAATTAAACTAATGTCCATCCATAATTAACTACCTTAACCAATATGGTTAAGCAATATGCTCCCCCGCTTTAATCTAATTATGTTGATGTAGAGGGAGGGCTTTGTCATTTTTGAATTCATCTTTTTAAAATTAGTAGTTAATTTCATTGATTTTTATAAATAATTAATAAAATTTTAAAAATTCTTATTTTTTAAATAGTAATTTTGCAATCATGTTTATTAATAAAATATTATTTTCAAAAAACTAATAATATATTCATTTATTATTTTATGAAATAATACCGATAAATAAGATGCTTAATTTCTCATATTTATAATTAATTTATAATTTGTTTTTTTAGGTTTATTGATATAATTAATTGACTTTTTTATCATAACAACTCACCATATTTAATGTCAAAATTAATTGATTTTTCCTATCATATGTACCCATTGGATTTAGTGCCAAATTTTTTATTTATTTATCTTTTCATATCCATCTTTTAAACTAATTACTGAGGCTTATTAATTTTTCTTATCATATCAAGTCACAAAAGTTAATGCTATCACAATTGTAATTTTTCCTCTCTCATCTTCCCATGAAATTCAATATTAGTTTCAAGTAATTACTACTTCTACTAAATTTTTTATAATTTATATTTGTAGGTCCCATATGACTCGTAAGTGGAGTGGGGAGTGTGAATCATATAAGTTTACCTTTTGCCATACTTTAAAACAAATGAATGAATTACTTATCCTAATGAATGACTGATTATGGCAACTTCATATTTAATGAATACATTACTTATCTTAATGAATGATCCATCACGAGTGTTTTCTTTAAAACCTTCTCAAGTTTCCTTTTGATTATAAAAGGTACATATAATATGCCTTATGAGTAAATGATTAAGCAATAATTGAGAACTTAATTTATTGGGATGGTCAAGATAAGGATATAAGAAGGATTACATTGATTTTATTAAGTCTTAATATGCTTGATTCTTCCTTATTCTTGTTTCTTCACTTGAAATTCATATATACTATACTTTGCTCATTTTCTTTATCTTTTAAGTACCTAATTGATTTTATTTTCTCCTTTACTCATTTATCATTCACATATTGATGTCACTAAGGATAAGAATTGTAGTGGTAACATACTTTGTTACCATTAAAACCATAGGTTATAACCTCATATAGTCCAACAATCTCATCTTTTTTATGATGATACAACATTTAGTGATATTGTATAAAAATAAATGACATTGAGTAAGTTCCCCACTTTCTAAAATAGCATGTTATCATGTTCCTCTCTTTAATTCTTGTTTTAGAAAATGAACAATGTTCCATATTAACATTTTATCCCTATTTATCAACATTAAAAGGGTTATGATTTATAAATCTATAAGCATCAAAATGAAAAATTAAACATTTTCCCTCTAAACATTTCCAAAGCATGATCATATGGAAAAATAGTATATGCAATGCATTTGTGAAATAGAATAGTAATTCTTTTAACTCTCATGTACCATTTTCAAATAACAATCTTTTTTTCTTCCTTAAGTACATGAAACAATGCTTTCTCCCTAAGAATATTTATTCCAAGTCAATATTTTGAAATATTATCAATATGAAAGCAAGTGTATATCTCCTTTATATATCACTAATGGTTACTCCTTTTTTTCCTTATTTGGTTTTAAATTTATCATTACTTTAGAAAATATCATCTTTAAAAAAATCAAATTCTAAGCATTAGAAAAATTTTAATACCTTCATGATCAAAGATACAACTAGAAGAAAAATTTTTCCATATTAAAGGAGTTAGAAGAGAAAATAGTATTAATTCTTAAGTGTTGAAGTTTCTCTTATTGTCAATCAACTTCTTGAATGAAAATTAATTGAACTTTTAATACCAAAAAGACTAGCTAAAATTGATCTAGATTTCTTAAGTTAGCTGGCCACCATGCTGAAAAGCTCTTTATCTTACTTGTTAAATGATTAATTTTAGGTATTCTTATTATTTTAGTGAATGGTAATAAGTACATGCAATAGGACCTCAACTTTTTAAAGGACCTAATCTTAATAAAATGTTTAACTCATCTTAAACATTTTATGATGTGAAGAATCAAGAATTTCAATATTAGGATTCATCTTAATGAGAGTATGACTAGCCAATCAGGAGATAAATTGAAAAAAAATAGAGTTTAAACAAAATTAGGCCCATTTTTCTATTTTTTATGTTTATTCATTATTATAATCCTTACCCTATTCTAATTGGAATATATTTTACTAAATTATAAAGTTAAATTGTAAATATCAGGTTCTTTTTATTTGTTTTCTTAGTTTTTATTTAGATTAGGACTTGTATTGAAACCAATCTAATTAAGATAAGTCCCAAAGAGGATACTTTCCTAGTGACAATAGGAATATAAATTTAAATAAGACTCCTAAAGTCTTAATTAAAGTATTCTACTAGTCTTAGTTAAAGTAGAGCAGTAACTTTCTTAGTTAAATAAGAGTTAGTAGTGTTCCAATTTAAGCAATATTAGTAATTAATATTTTAATTTAATTAAAAATCCTTGTTATATTTGTTAGTATTGTTATTCACATCTTTTATAAGTTCCTATAATAAGGGGTTGTTTTTAATTAAAATAAATAAATTATTGAGTTGTATATTTTTTAAAGATGTGAATGTTTTTTCTCTCTTGTTCCTCATTTTATTTAAGATTATCAAAGAGTTCGTTCTTTGTGGCATTTTAACACCTTATAAAATTGGTTCTAGATTCTTTATAATAAACAGTTCAGTTCCTTTTAAGGGTTAGGTTGTCAAACTTGTTGTTAGGTTCTAGGGATGTATTCCTTTTAGGTTTATATTAATTGTTATCAACTCTTTATAGTAAAATCAATATTATCTTTTAGCATTCTTATAGTTAGTTTATCAAGCTTATTGTTAGGTTCTAAGGGTTCATTTTTTAGGGCACTTCCATTTTTATTTACTTTTTATTTTAAAATTATTATTTACTCCTTCTTATGACTTTTTATTTGTCTGGGCTAGGTTATCAAACTCGTTGCTATGTTCTAAGGATCTCATTCCTTTAGGTTCACATCAATCATTATCTAATATTTATTTTTAAAAATTAGCCTTATATTCTTTTCTTCACATAAAAAACAAATTCATAATTTCAAATAAGTTTTTATTTATTTCATAGACTACCTTTTTCTTTTTTTATGTATACTTCTTTTCCAATTAAAATATTTGTAAATTGGTTTATATTTGTCTTATATATTGGTCATGTAAACTAAAGAACACCATTAATGGTGGAATATAGCTTCAACTTCAAACCAATTAAGCCTTCTCAAGGGAGATCAACATTAAAAAATGATGCTGACTACAATATATATTTAACTAAAGTTTTGAACAAGATCCTACTTTCTAAGTGATTATGGAGGTCATTTAATGACAAAGAATTACAATGAGTAAAATGGGTACACTTCATTAGATTGAAAGATGCCTAGAAGTAATCAAATATCCCCTTTTTCCTTATGGCTTGGGAGAAAGCATCTTCTTATTCAAAATTAAAGATTAAATGACAAATCCTTTTGAGTATGACTAACTAATTAGGAGATCATTTGAAAAAAGCTAGAGTATGAGAAGACTTGGAGAACAGTTCATAATATACAACCAATTTCTTATTTTATATTTATTATTTTTACAATCGTCATTTTATTATAATTGGTCTATAATTTAATTAATTATACAATCCAAAGCATGATTAATAGGTTTTTCCAATTGTTTTCTAGTTTCTTATTTAGAAGATGACTTGTTATGGAAATTTCATCTAAATAGGAAAAGTTCTAAAGGGGGTTCTTTTCTTTTGACATTAGGAATCTTAATTTATTTACTTTCTAACTATATAGGAACTAATAGAGTTCTAATTCAACCAGTGTTAGTAATTAATATTTTAACATAAGTTAGACTTCTAATAAGGGTTCTTCACATCTTTTTTATAGCCGATATATGAAAGGAACCTTTCAAATCAAGAGAGACATATTTGAGTTATATTTTTTTCATGATTTCTTTTATCTCTTATTCTTCGACGAACTTTTAAACTTATCAAAAAATTAATTTTCTATAACAATAAAAAAATATTGAATATGGTTCTTAATTCATTATAATTAACATATTAGTTCCTTGTAAATTTGATTTAACTTTCTTGCTGAGATCTCAATCTTAGTCATGGGTTATCTAGGCTTTATTCCTAGGTAGATTTACATCACATCTTCCAAGTTTGAGGATGAGGATCAGGATGGGAATGGATGGTCAACCTTCATTAACAAAAAGGAAAAGCATGTGATATTAATTATTAAATATAAAATTTTATGTTCCTAAAGGCTTGATGAATTGCCATGGGTGTAAATGGGTGATGATCACCTTACCTTATAAATCTAAAATAAAAATAAAAAAATATATATAACCTATATGCGATATATAGACTCCTGCAACTATAAAGTTTTTGCTTACTTGAAAAAATTTCGTTCTAAAAGAAAAAGAAAGGGAATAATTTATTCCATAAAATAAGTTTGTTTTCACGAGGTATGAATAGAAATTCGACCATAGACCCATTCCACTTTTACCTTCTATACCTTATAAATCTCTAGGCAAGTACACCTATCATTTAATATAATATTAGTAAGTAGAGTATCATTCCTATAAGGACTGAATAGATACTAGTCTAAACCATTGAGTTATTATTTAACCTAGTGAATTAAAATTAAATAATTAAACTGTAACTATGATAAAATAAATAATTAGATAAAATCTCACAACTAAGGACATAAATAAATTGAAGCAAAAATTAGATGAACATGATTAGATGAAGAATCCCCCTTGAACTTTTTAAGTATTTATGAAAATTTGTTTGATCAAGATAAATTATTCTCTTAAACCAATAGAAATTCCTAAATTATGCTGAGCTCTTTCTCAAGAAATTAACACCTATTATTAAGTTAACTGATTGAAATCTCTTTCTAATCAAAACACTTAAGAATGTATTACCAATTCTATGAATTCCTCTATTATATTTGACTCTAATCCAAATGATTTATGAGATTTTATCTTTAGGACTCCATGTGAATCTTGTTATATATGCCACAATTTATTCAGATACACAATTTTTCAATTCATACATATATCAATTCATAATAAATTAATACACCAATAAATACTAATTCACACAATTAAATCACATAGATAATTTAAAGAAAATAACATATATGATTAAAACTAAAAAAATCACTCAATACATCAAATCCTACGGTTCATCCTACCTAGATAACAATAAGTTTAGTTCATGATCAAGATAGACGATATAGCAAAAACAACAAGCAGAGAATGAAGAATTAGGTAACCCCTTTTAAAAATATTTTTAATTCCTAAACTATTAGCCTTATATGGCACCTAAGATATGTGTGCAAACTAGGAGTGAATAAAATTTTCTAATTCTTTTTATTAATTAAAAAATTAGTCCAAAACAATTCCAATATAATGAGAAAATATGACAATTCATTTTAATAAATATATCTGTATAACTCAGACATAAAACTAAATTTGTGGGAAGTAAAGAGAATAGGAAAAAAAAAAATGACAAACCAAATTTATAATAGTTCTAAAAATACCTTTTTACTACATCCATTCTCTAAAAACTTCTTAGAAATTTCACAAAAATATGCATTGAATGCCATATGAAACAATTCAAACTGATGTACAAGCATGCTCATTTTATTTTCCTTAACTTGATTCATGCCTTCATATGTGACTTTTAAAATGTACTAAATCTCATTGGTCGATTCACACATAGATACCCTATTAAATTTATTGATACTAAATGAACAAAACAAACCATATTCAACTTTACTATCCAAAGATACTAATTTCTTATTGTATCGCATTCTTCTTTTGTTTTAGTTACCTTTTGTCTACCTACATCCTTAATGAGATGATATGGGTCATTTTCTACAAATTCCTAATGATCTATTCTTACTAACAAAAAAAACTTTCATCCTAATTTTCTAATATGTGTAGTTCTTTTCTATAAAAAAAGGGGCTTATCTATTTTTACCATTTTGATTTACTTATTATTTCATTAGAAATATATGCATTATGAAACAAAATTCTGCTACCATTTGTTAGCCCTCTATGGCACCTAAGAGTAGCGTAATATTAAAATTTTATGTCTTTTTTATAATTCAAAAAATTACTCTAAAAAATTGTAATATAATGAGAAAATATAATAATGTATCTCAATCAATATGTTGACATAACTCGAACATAAAACTAAACTTGTGAGACGTGAAGAGAGTAGGGAAAACATGGTAAATCGATTTTATAATGGCTTAGTAAATAACCCTCACCTACATCCATTTTATAAGTTGGCATTAGGATATGTTTACATAGTTTTTAAGTGTTTTATTTTGAGTGTTTATGATCGTAATGTTGTGTTTAGGACCTAGAATTTTGTTCTTTTAATGTTAGTGTTATTGTTTATTGTTTTGAATGCTAAGCGATGATATAGGGGTATGTTTTGGATCTTATTTATGTGTATGCTTAATTTTTTTTTCATTTGGAGTTGAATTAGGAAGCAAAAGAGGAGAAGGAGGACAGAAGATTGAAGAAACAGAAGGCCACGATCAGGGGAATTCCCACAATTATGACAGAAGGTGCAAAAATTGTTAAAGATCTAATGCCATGAATGTGGAATGTTAAATTTTAAAGAGTCACACAAGTCTCACATGTTTTGGGTTTTTGAGGTACTTTTAGACATAACAAATCCTAGGAGCCACCAAGGATATTTAAGATACATGTCAAAAGAGGAAAGGAAGGGGTTTTAGTGGCTTATAAGAAGAGAAAACAAGATTAACCAAGGGAAACATCAAGAATAACCAACTTTCTAGATTTAGAAAGATTATCAAGCTTCATCTAGTTTTTATCTTTCTTTTCTTTTATACCTTTTTGTATAAAGAATCTAATTGTTGGGAACTCATTTACATTATGTATAGCTAAACTTTCTCTTAGGGATTACTCTTAAAATAGTTTGTAGGACCTTTATCTTATTGATTGAAATTCAATGTGATTGTGGTGTTTAGTATAAGATTTAAATTGAGATGTTGGATTAAGATATTAGTGTTAGGTTGCACAATGAAAATTGGTACCCTAATAAACCTATAAACATTAGGTTATTAATTGATTAAAGAGAGATTTTAATTATTGATTAATTACTTATACGATTTCTTCATAACTTGTAAAGTAGTTAGGAAAGGTTTTGAGAGATTGACATATTGCAACTTATTTCCTAATTAAGTCAATTAGGGACACTTGGTTAGATCTTAAGAGAGGGTAGCCAAAACTATAGCATATCTTAAGTAAAAAAATAATTGAATCAATAAAGAAATGGGGAGACAAAGTAAGGATAAAAGTAATTCCTAATGTTTATCTTTGTTTTCTCAAATTCTTGCACTTTTGATTGTTAAATTGTTAGATTATTCTAGTTTAATTTAATTTCAATTACTAGCGCTTTACTTTGTACGTTAAACAAATTGCAACTTAATTTGTTAGGTGATTAATCCTAATCTCTGTCGGATGATATTTGTTATACTAAAAAATTACGATTCATAAATTTATAGTATAGTATTAAAACTAGCAAACAAGTTTTTGGCATTGTTGCCAAGGATCAGTAGTTTTAGCATCTTATTCAAATTGAGTGATTTTGATTTAAGGAATTCTTACTTTTCCTTATGCAATTGTAGGTGCATGATCACAAGGATCATAAGATGCTCAAGCAAGCTAATCGACACAAAAATTTGAAATATTACAAGAAAGAGAGGGAGACAAGAAGAAAGAAGCCTCAAGAATCCATAGAAAGAACCATGGCTGAAGAAGGAGAGCAAACAAGGAACCAAAGGATATTTATGGAATTTATGAGGCCAAGGTTAATTTCTAATAAAAAAGGGAAAACAAGGGCTCTTTTCCAAGCCAAAAACTTAAGCTACCTTTGTTAAACATGCTTGAAATAAATATGCAGTTCTATGGTTTGGTGAATGAAGATCCTAACGCACATCTAGCCAAGTTTCTAGAGATTTGTAACACATTTCCATATAATGCACTGTCGAAAGATGTCACAAAGACGAGACAATTTTCATTCACTTTAATGGACTGAGCCAAGGTATGATTGAACTCTATCAACTCAAAAAATATCACAACATGGGAGCATTTTGTTCAAGCATTCTTAGCTAAGGACTTCCTATTAACAAAAACTACAAGGATCATTAAGGATATCACCACATAAAAAAGTGATAGAGAGTCATTGTATGAGACATGAGAGAGGTTCAAGAAATTAAAAATAGCTACCCACACCACAACTTGCAAAAGGAGTTCCTCTTAAAAACCTTTTACAATGGAGTAAATTAACATACAAGAAGACTATAGACACAACAGTTGTAGGTTCCTTATAAAAAAAAAATGATGCTACTCATAACTTGTTAGAGGAGATGGTGAATAACAGTTGTCTGTGGACAATAGAGAGGAGTAAACAACAAAGTTTTAAAGAGAAGAAGGGAGCAATATTGGTGAGCTCTTCGTAAGCTACCAAATAATAAAAATACCTAACGAACCTAACTAAGTAGCTAGGGCAAGTCAGGGTCGATCCCACAGAGAGCCAGAGTGAATTTTTATCTCTAATGTTGTTAAAAAGAAAATAAAACCCTTTAAAGCGAAAACATCAAAACTAAATACTATGACAAAATAAAGACAAACAAATAAGAAAAAAATAAGAAATACGAAAGATGGGTCGAAGATATATTAGGAATTACAAACTTATAATTGATCATCGAAATAGATAACTTGTGATTGGTATAAAATGCTAGCCTATAGGTTCAAACAAGCTCTTAAACCCTCAGTTCCACCATTTTTAGATAGGTCCTATACGATAGAAAACCTATCCCTAATCACGAGGCAACCTAGAATAAGCTCTCTA